>DVOY01000534.1:0-11229 GCA_018237585.1 Apyrrothrix maculosa | reverse complement strand
AAATTTTCCAATATTTCATACCTACTTCAGTTACTTGATATTTCATTCCACAAATACATATATGGGTACGTTAAAAATAGCATAAAGTATCAGACACTCTGCACCATGCTTACCATTTCTATAACGACAAAGTTATACACGTAACCCAATCTTAATACATAAAAACCCAAAGACAACGAAAAACCAAAAATATCACATTTATGTCAAATAACAAGAATCGGATAGCCCGTTCGATCCCCCAACTCAACACGACATCTGGTGGCAGCTAAAATAAACTGTCAAATTAAAAGTACCTCCAATTACCAATATGGTGCAGCTGACAGAACCCCAAGAAATACATGTGTAGTTACTGTTGACAGACACACTCTTGGTAACTCGTTTAAGTTAGGCTTTCTTCGACCTCCGGGTCCATATTAACACCTTCCTCTGATGAACTTGAAAAACCATAACAGTTTTAGCCCATGGGATATGTATTCAGACAGCTATAAGATCGTCCTGTAATTTTAAACCGCCTCGGTACTAAATCGCGAGCGGTTATTTATTTATAATAAACTTAAGGGGATAAATCTAACAATTACGACTAGTACAGACATTGTAAAATGAGCGCAAAGAATCATTTTATTCGCTAATCAACATAATTTTCTATAAAAATTGTAGGACCCCAAAATACTTTATTTAATGCCACTAAATACATATTAAGCTATGAGATATAAAGTGTATACGTCGCTGTGTCGCCGTTCTATGAAATTACAAGTTATAATTATAAAATTATAATGTTATAACCGGTTCAGCATATCACATAATGAAAAAACAAAAACTCTGCCGGCGAGTAACATTTGCGTTGGGTTGTGGCATTATCGCAATATACCTAGACATGAGCATGACAAAAAAAATATGAAGCTAATAATAAAACAAAAATTAAAAAGTATGACAATGTTTTTTAATTCAAACATAACGCACATTTACAAACTAAAGTTACATCCTAGTTCTGGTAACAACGGCAGTCTCATCTGGTCTCACTCCTATGTAGATACCTCAAAGATCAATGCCATGAAGTGTAGCTAAAGTTATACAGAAAATTCGAAACTGGTATAAATGTATTATAAAGAGTGTTTGAAGCAGACTAAGCATGATCTCAAGGCGTTCCAAAATTGTTAATAACTTAATATATATACCACAGGAATTGACAAACTTACTATTTCTAAATATGGTACGACGATATATAGACGATTCAAAATAGTTCATACTACAAATGTTTCACTAGACTTACCAATACATTTGAATACAAGATGTATCAGTGATCGTTAGTACTAATAGTAATGGCACCATAGTATACACAATATAAGCACAGTCATTAAAAAAAAAAACAACGTGAATCACCCCTGTAGTGCCCGAAGAGGTAGGCAGAGGAGTTCAGTACACTTCCACGTTTCACCAGATAATCTCACCACCTATCCCACCATGGAATAGGTGGTGAGCCTATTGCCATACACCGGGCACAAATCCAACATGCGAGCCACTACTAGAAATTTCAACTATAAAGTCTATGTTAGAAAATTAAATAGTACCCGACCCGGGAATCGAACCCAGGACCTCTCGCAACCACTTGACCAACAAGGCAGTTGAAACACAAACATAAAAACTAACAAAAAAAATGAAAATAGTACTTGTGAAAAGCATGCTTACATAAAATAACATACTAATTATATATCCGTTAACGAACCAGAAGAAAAAATAAGACTGAAATAAACTATAGACTAAAACTAAGTAGGTGGAACTCTTGTACAGGCTGTTGAATATAGAATAAGTTTGTGAAAACGTCTAGACTTCGTAATTCCTAATAAGAATCCAGAGCTAATGTCAGTTTAAGGCCAACATAATTAGTACCTTCATCTAAATCGTTAGCTAAAAGTGATCAAAGTAAGTATCTCAAAATTATATCTCGTAAGATCTCGACTTTTAAGTGTGTGATTAAGAGTTCTACATAAGTAAAAACGAAGTACTATTTCACTTAAGTAAGTAAGGCTACATATACGACTTAAAACTAGCGTATTTGCAACTGGATATATATATATGACGTAGATAGTTCCTCAATACTTCCACTTCGCTCTTCATTAGTGGCATGTTTCTCTTCGCTGATTGTACAAGACTAAGCTTTTTCATTGGCCCCTTGTTGCATGAAAATATTCTTACATTTCTAGATATATATATATATTATTATAGTAATTATTGTTTCTCCTACTTATTCCCATTATAATTCCCATTATAAGTTTACGCATATTTCTTCCTTTATAAACTTCCACTGTTTATAATATTCAAGGAATTATAACGTTCTAATCTTGAAAACATTTCAAAGCTTTTTCAATCGTTTATATTGGTAAACTTGCAGGCAAATGTTCTGTTACATTAGGGGCAGCTTTTTCAGAAATTGACTTTTTCTGTTCCCATTCGTCTTTTGTAGGTTGTTAGAAAGTTGTCATTGCAACATCCTTTGGTTTATTTGTATATTTATTTGTAACAGTTGTGGTAGTCAGCAACTTTTCTAATTCAGAAACATTATCATGGGTCAAGTCAATGCTCTCGTTTACTCTTAGATTCATGTACTTTAAATCCTGAGCTGTCAGCGGTATAATCAGAGAATTTGGATCTTTATCCAATGCTCTGACACTTGGTCTAGATGACCCGGTTATAAAACGATTCACATTCGCTACTTTACCGGCTCTAGCATTCTTATGGATTTTACCCTTACGTACATTGTCAACTTTACTAAGTGTAACAGTACTTGTAACATTAATCGGAATTTTTGCGTCAGTCAGTTGACTATTGCTAATATTTCGCTTTAAATTAGATGGTGTTTGAATTGGAGGTTTTGTGGAATATCTGGGATATAAATTCACTGGGTGATTGCATACATTATTTATAACATTAGGTGGATTACTATTCGTATTGCGGATTACGGTAGAAAACGCACTTGTCTGAGCAAACTGCTGCTTTGGTGCGTACTGGGTACTTTCTGGTGTAAAATATGGCTTATTCAATAGATTTGTCAACAAAGGGTTTTTCTGTACATTAGCCGAAGTCGGCTGCATAAGAGATTGCGCCCCAGTAGGCATAACGTGTTGATTATGAGAACTATCAGGACTAGGTGTGTACGATGTGCTGTACCCGGGGTAGGAATGTTGATCATAAACGCGATAATTGTCTTTACTGATACCAGTGTGTCTCGCATTACCTCCAACAGTTGTATGTTCTGTTGTTATCTCAGGTAAGTATCCCGATATAGAACCGCTATTCACATGGTAATTGAAATTATCGTAATAATGAAATGTAGGCCATGGGTTAAGTGAGTGGGTAGACGGTTCAATATATGTCGAGTTACTAACAAAATCTTGCAGCTTTTTAATATGGGACGTGAGAGTTGTGTTGTATGAAAGTGGGTTGCTATGCATTGTTGGCATAACATTGGAATACATATTACTATCTGCTTTGGCCTTAGGCTCTTCATGTCCTCTACAATTTAGTTCATGTTGTGAATATTTATTTATCACTCCATTTTGGTTGACGTAATGCGAAGCTGTATAGTTAGTAATATTATATTGCGATTTCATTTGATCGGCGTTCAGGTAATAATTATTAAAATTATACGTACATGCTGGCATTGGATGTCCATAATGATAGTGCGGTATAATTTTGTTCGTTGTAGATATTAAAGTTTTGCAAGTCTTACTTGAATCGCTAGATATTTTTACATTACGAGATACCTTTTTATTTTTCATGGTTAACTTTTCTTTTTTCTCTGTTTTCTTCTTTGTCGTAGTTTTACATGGTAATATTGGAGGAGTAATTGTGTTTCCGTTTAATTTTGTTGTTCTTGCTTCTCTTGTTACATCATTATTTTCTTTGACATTTGCCAGCCGCATGTTGTCATTCAGCGAAATGACTTTGTTACTCAATACTTCAGTTACTTGAACAGCTTTCGCACCGTTCGTTTCAAAGTGTACGTCACGACGATCAATGTTACGTACTATAGTTTGTGCAATAGCTTTATACTTTAACAATTCATTTGGCTCAGTGTCTTTGTCGACGCGATTTTCGGTTAAAATTTTATCAGATTCAATCAATGAATAAGTTTGTGAGCTGACTTCGTTTTCGATTATTTTGTTGTCTATGTCAGGTATTGGGACAATATTACTACTAGATTGCTCAGCATTAATACAGTTTTCGACTTCCTTTCTAAGTTTTAAAATTGTTATACTCTGTTGTGAGGAAAGCCTAGTTAATATATCGTTTATTCGGGCAGATGAAGACAACCTTTCATTGCACGAATCATCAGTTTTTGAAGTATAATCATAATCAACACTAACACCGTCTTGTTTACTTGCTTCATTATTACCATCATTCTCTTCATCATCATCATCTTCATAAACTATACTGTTTCTTATACTTTTTCGCTTCATTTCTTTGTGGCACCAAGGATACTTTTTACAATCAACGAGTCTTATGCTGATTGGCCTACATTGTTGTAATAAGCTTATATTATTACTAACATCGAAAAACGTTACGGGTAATGTAAAGGATCCTTTTCTATACGAAGACTTATATTCTTTGGTCTCATTATTAGTGGCCAACGATTCTTCCAAAATGTAACCGGAATCTTCAATAGTGGCATCTGAAATAACAGTAGATGAGAACCATATAATTAGAAAATTAAAGCAACCAAACATGAATGTCAATAACAAGTTTTACTAAAGGTTTAAAATTACACGATATTTTATACACTTTGAATGAAATTAGTAAGGCAAGCAGACAGAAAGTAAGAAAGAGATAACAAGAGAAACAAAGACGAAATAAAGTAATAAATTGTTTATGATTGCGTGCCAGTAATATACGCGGTTTACGTGAAATTCCCGATATACGTCGCTTAACAATGCCTTTTTTGTATACACCAAGTGACCGATGTACACTGCCATTTCAATTATATTTAATTAGATCACTACAGACAAAATATTAAATGCAACATCACGCCTGTAATCCCCGAAGAGGTAGGCAGAGGAGTGCAGTGCACTCCCACGTTTCACCAGTTACGTTTATGTCCCAATATGGAATAGGTGGTGAGTCTATTGCCATACACCGGACACTAATCCAGACTCCGAGCCACTGAAATTGTAATAATAAAAATGTAATAGTACTCGGCCCGGGATTTGAATCCAGGACCTCTCGATCGGCAGTCGGGCTTGTAACCAAGACGACCAACGAGGCAGCAGACAAAATATTATTATAAATATATGTGTTGAAGTTCTATTTTAAATACGATCAAAATGTCCTGTGCTCTGCGAACCGGTCTATCAGCAGGGACCCTAACCAATCGACTGATAAACTAATAATGTACTTGTTAATACAAACATGTAAGTATATGAGTTATAAGTTATATTAAATTTTTATTTTGAGATTTTATTACCGTTATCATTACTGTTATTATTATATTTTTTTATTTGAATTATATTTTTCTTCTGTTTTATTTTTTGTATTGTTTTATTTTAATTTTGTTTTGTTTTATTTTATCTTTGTTTTTGTTGTAATTTCTTTGCCTCTGTATTCCTTTTCTTAGGACAAACAAAGCCCGCGAATAAACAGATTTTTTCTTTGTTTTTTTAGGTAGTTAGAAAAACACATATGTGAACTTACTAATATCATCCAAGTTCATGAGCTGGTTTTGTTCGCAGTCCAAAGAAGAAAGAAGATCGTCTAGGCAATCTTCCACGAGCTCATCGTCCATCAGGGCGGTCATTGAATTATCTGGGAAACGGAAGATGGAATAAGACCTTTAAGAAAAGTTAGGACTCCAGAGCTAGAGAGAGATATGTGTATGTAATGGACCATGCCTTGTTTAACAATTATCAGATAATTATGTACAATAGGCTGTTCCACGTGGTTACGCTCGCGTATAATTAAAATTAATTTGTTTACATTCAGTTTGCAGTTATGAATTTACAATACTGCACTATAGACAGTATTTTTAGCCATACCTTCACGGGGTATACTTAAACATCTGGTACACTATAGATAAAAGAGGCGAGAAGAGTAGTGAATTATTTCAATTATCTCCTAGTGTATGCGTTCAAATAACATACTATAAAAGACAAAGATTTTCATCATAAATTTTTCTTTCGAATAATTATCAAATTTGTCCTCGAATTAGAAATAACTTTCATTTATTAGGATGAATACGCCATGCCTTATAATGATGCTCGTAAACCACCTTTCAATTTTCAATAAATGTATGCCTTATTGGGGCGCTTCATACAGATAGATATACGATGTCTAAATCTAATACGAACCAATATTTTACTAACTAATTTAGTGGCGAGAGTAGCACCTACACCCATTTACAGGCAGTTTATACACATAAAGCATGGGAGACGGCGGCAGCGCGCGGCCGCCTAGGCGCTTTTAAATGTCCAGGCTGCGTCCGAGCGGCAGCGTAGGCGGCGCGACAAGCCATGCTCTGCGTTTTACAACCCGCATGCCCAGTGTAGGGATTATGGGCAAAGCCCCACAGGGGAGGCCCATGTCTTCGCTAGGCGTTGATGGCGCTTAGGCGCTAATGATGTGATGTGTAAAATGAGACCTAAGGCCCAGAATTAATAAATGTTACTGAAACTTACACTTCCACAAAAAATTGGACCGAAATATTGTATGTAAATAGCACTATTTTAACATAAACCTCAATAACATTAATTGCCTATTGTAATTACGTACTAGTACTATTACATTTAAAAAATATTACGGACGCCAAAATGAAATTTCATAAATCAAGTGACAACACTTATGACAATAATGACATTGGAATTCGATTAACGAATAATTATATGATTATACAAATTTTTCGATAAAAAATTATTGGATCTACGCTACCCGATTAAAAAAATAAATGGAATTTATTATCCTACTTTACTTTTTTATCGTGTTGAACGATCTGAGCAATGCAAGCAATCTTACATTGCTGGCTGATAATAAAACCTAGGATTTTCTAAAATAACGTTTTAATTTTAGCACATGTGAAATACATAGTGTTGGCATCTATATTGTGGAAGTACTCTGTCATTCCCTAAAATTATACCGTTCTCTTTCACCCTAACACATTTTTAGTCAAAAGTCCCGCCATTTCGTTTCCATGGACAGGTAGTACTTGTTTTAAAACCGTTTGTTCCGCTGTGTCACTTAACTGATCACGGCACGGTGATACAACTCGAAGCGTGGAAGCTTAGAAAAAATGTAAATCGATTAGTAAGTAAGTGAACCGTTAATAACATAAGGATGTTGTAAGTAAAATATTGCGTTTGTACATCAATATGTAAATAAAATTCATTTTGTTAAAGATAAATTGGGAATATTTTGTGATATGATGTGCTGTGATATGTTGGAGTGTGAAATATATGTCAATTGTAAAACTGTTCAGCCTTTTTGTTACGAAAACCCCGCATTCTGAACTGAGAGAACAATAGTGTCAAAAAAAACAATGGTTTACGTAATAACATAAACTATTCAACTTTTTCCATTCGTACATTATTAATTATTATTATATAATCACGCCAGGTTCCTTTCAAATATTTAACCTTCTATCTGACGTGTTTCTTCATGAAATGAAGAGTGTAATGAATATAGAAGTGCGGCAGGTCTGTAAGGAGGAAGTATTTGACACTCGGTGCTCTCTGCCTCCCCCGTGAGAGACCTGGCGTGAAGATATGTATGCATGCGTTTATCCATAACTCTCTTTATACACATTAACATATGTATTTATAACTTACATTTGAAATATTATCACAACACAGTACAGTCTGGATTTTGCTATTAAAACTCTATAGGAGCTTGACAACTAAAAACATGCAATACATATCTTGGAACATCTCCAAACACACTCATTTTATCTCAAACTAAGTCTAGCCTGTGCTGTTGTAACTAGACAGCTAATTTACACATAATTTATATTTGACATAAATTAGCTGTCAGCAATAAAATATTGTATAAAATGTATGTTTGTTTTAAATGTATGTTTATATAAGTGCGTATTTACGATATTATTATCATTATTGCTGAACAAAAGATCCTAGGTTCGATCCCGGGTCAGGCAACGTTCTGATTACACACCAAGTTACGCATTTTAAGTTTAAATGTCACTTGTTATTAGCGTGACGCAAATCATCCGAAGGTAACCTACAAGCTTTTCCATGATGTTCTTTAGGGTATATGACGGCCAACACGCATTTGGCCAGCGTGGCGAACTATGGCTTCACCCTCTCAGAGCTAGGGGAAGACCTTAAACATTCTCGTAACTCGATCTGTATCCAATAGCACAATGATAATAGGTTGGCACTGATCTATATTATCTTACCTTCTTGTAAATCCGCGTCTGTCTTTGAGTATGTATATGTTTACGATTTCGAAAATCAATTTCGAATTGCAATGGACGCGAAAGCTTTTGATATTTATCCACTATCACACAAACACTTTCACAAATTTACAAACTATCTAATGTGTATACTTTAAGTACCCGTTTTTAGGAAAAAAATTGTCAAATATACACTTCAAAATATAGGGTATCTGTCGCTTTTTTCGATTCTTTGTTTAAAATTTGGTAGGGTAGTTGAAAAATTGTGCATATTATTTAAAAAGTTCTCAATTCAAGCAACTGAGAAGTTGTACTTATGTACTTAAATTAGGACTAGATATATTTGTATGCTAGGTCTATATTATATAGGTCTAAGTTATATATTAGGTCAAGATATATTTAGGACAGAGATATCTGGCACATGAAGTTCTCTGTCTACCCGCGTCAGGGAACTGGGGTGATGATAATAATAATAGTAATAATATATTAGCCGTAGAGTGTGTACTTTACCGTTCATTTGCTTTTTATACCAAAATTATAATACAAATTACCATAAATTTCGCTATTACATTGAATGATTAGATGAGTCACGTTGGCGTTCTAAATTTAAAACACGTAAACAAATCATTAAAGAAATGTATCATGAATGAACCATATATAGATGGACTCTTAATAATAATAAAACGTAACATCACGCCTACTCCCCGAAGAGGTAGGCAGAGGAGTGTAATACACTCCCACGTTTAACCAGTTACGTTTATGTCCCGATATGCAATAGGTGGTGAGTCTATTGCCATACACCGGGCACAAATCCAGACTCCAAGCCACTACTAGAAATGCTAATTTTAGAAAAATCTAATAGTACTGGAGTCTGGACCCGGGATTCGAACCCAAGACCTGTCGATCGGCAGTCACGCTTGCAACCAACACGACTAACGAGGCAGTCAATAATAAGATTATTAGTATCTCATTATTGACTCCTTAATAATTGACTTAATAATAATAAGTTAACAATATCTTGGGACAACTCAAGCCCATTATGGTCATGGTCTCATGGCTTACGCGAAGAAACGCATTATTGCATTTTTCTTTGCATTAATCCGCCATATTTGTCATATTCGGAAGTAGAACTCACTGTCCACTGAGAAATCTCGGCCAAAGAAAAAAAAGATAAACATGTCAGTAGCATTCCCAGTTGAGTTTAGGAGAACAAGGCAAGAATACGTTTTCTGGGATATTACTTTTGAAATTAAACTTAAATTTAAGATTACAAAGAAGATAATGCGTATGCTGATAGACGCGGGTGATCAGGTGGGGTGATCAGATACAAACTTACGAGGCACTTAGGGGTCTCCGACACCGGCATGTGTGAAAAGAGTGATGAATATAGAAGCACGTGAGGTATTAAGAATGAAGATGTTTAGCACTCGGTGCTCTCTACCTACCCTGGAAAAGACATGGCGTAATAGACGTGTATTTTTACAATGTAATTATGCATAAATGCAACTCGCTTATCATCCTAATAATCGAGCTTCTTCAATTAATCTGTCAAGTTAGGAACGTGAACTTAGGATGCCAATAATTTAAAAAAGAATGTAACATTACGCCTTTGATCCCCGACAAGATAGGCAGAGTTGTGTAGTACACTCCCACGTTTCACCAGTTACGTTTACGTCCCACTATGAAAATGAGGGTGTGTGTATTTACATGCAAAAAAAATAAAACCCTTATATGATTACAAATAAAACTCGTAATGATATTCTGTATGATCTTCCAAGCAGTTTTGTTCCTTAATACAGATATCATGGAAAGTACAAGTAACGATTTTTAGAAAAAGTTATTATCCCATTGAAAAAAAAAATATTGTCTTAGCATTTCTTACATAAATCCGTTCGCAATACCTGCAATATACAACGAAGACACTATAAATCTGATTAAAATTGTGTCCTGTGAAACCCCAACCGTGTGGTCAATACGCGATGCAAAACCGGGAAGAAAAGCGCGCTTTCTCGTCCGCGGCGTATCGTAATAACGATCTGATAGGACCGTCCCCGCAGACTCCTTGGAGCTGCTGAAAGCGTTCAAGTTGTCCTATTCAAAGAACGCGCTTTGTAAATCGCTCATTTCTAAATATACATATACTAAACGCGCTCGAGCCGCAAGAAAAGCAGAAAAGATATTTATAACTCTTAAGTCTCTAACTCAATACATTTCTAAGTAGCAACTATAGTAAACTATACGAGAAATGCCGAAGTATTGATCTGTACAGTTTATTTGTAGATTATAATTATTATTGATGTCATAATATTTTTACGATCCGCGATTCGGTCGAAATAAAATACGTTGATTAACTAGCAGGTACACAATTGTATTAATTATCATTCCGGACGAGTTACACCTAATTCGCTCGTATATTTATATCGGATCTAATGTTAACTCGTTGAGTCGCAAAGCGATTTGAATTCTCGGCTTTTTTTTCTAATGTACGGAACGCTCTTGAACCTGGGTGACCTTCACAGCTTCACCGGTGTTTAGTGGCGAGACGAAGTCCGCCTGGTAATTGGTAATTGAAATCTCAGCCGAACACGCCTTCTTTTATAGGTCAATGATCTTTCTGGAATGCTTTTCCAGAAACCCCGCGTTCGAGATTGTTCGATTAGGTGCTCTGATCTCCGGAACGCTAGATGGCGTTACATGTAGGGAATTGTAGAAAGGACTATAGTACAATTTTTTTCTCCGTGCAGTTTCAGTCATAAAAGAGAAGCCGGCTAGGGCGGTGAGCATGTTGCGCCATTATCGATAAAAACAAATGAGTCATCGAAGGCAGATGCACGGCGGCG
>DVOY01000533.1:0-11229 GCA_018237585.1 Apyrrothrix maculosa | reverse complement strand
TTCTTTTAAATATGCACGGATTCCCATACAGCCAGCAGTATGGCGGATAAACATTTTCAATAAGTACTTTGTAGAGCGCACGGATAGTCACATTAAATTAATGGAAAAATAAAGTATGCCGATAAATGAGAATTATATTGTACTGCAGGCCGATACAACCTCCCCGTTCAAATATAACGTTTTTAGCCTTGATTGATTGTTTAGAATTGATAAATGGTTGCGTTAAGCAATATTCCAAGCTTTGCAACAATTTTGATTAAAACAATTGGCTGTTACAGATATATGTATATATATAGCAGAGATATTAGGAAAACAACGATAGTATAATATCAAAGTCCTTTTTTTTAGATTTAAAACTGAAGACAAAAAAACACTTTATTACTAGTGTAGTCGTTAGTCAAGAATGAATTAAAACTTAAGTTACACTTTTGTATAGTGCTCGGATGTAAGTTATAAATTCTTTAACGGTGTGGACCACCGTTTTATCAATGTCACAAAATGTATAAATCTAAGCCATAATCTCCAAACACCACTTGTGTAACTCGCTCTATTTTACTTTAACCTAAAAGGGTTTTTATAATATTAAGTGTTAAAATATACAAGGCTGATTGTAGACTAAAATAAGATTATGCTAAATAATTGTGAATAATATTTTAAAACCTAATATTTTTATCGTCTTAACATTTTATAGAAAAAAAAAAGAAGTATCAAGTGTTTCTTCAAGCCTTGTACGGTTTCACACCATTACAGAGCCATTGGTTAGGCAAACAATGGATACAATTTGTCAGGTGGAATAATGAGTTGACATAAATATAAAAAAATCAAGTACGCTAAACGGTCAATTATTGTCGTTCATGTATGAAAGCAAATTATCCAACCATTCATTTGAACGTAACCAACGACTCGTCAGACACAACGCGCGGACGTAGCGCGAGGCCGCGCCGGGACGCGGGCCACGTGACGTCACGCCCCGTGGCTGCTACGCTACGCGCACGCTATCTAGAACCGACGGCGTTTGTTGGGAAAGTCGTCCATTTGGCGTCCGTCCCAACCGCGATTCTGCGGCATCTCGTCAAAACCTCCACGTTGCATGTCGTACTGGTCTCTGAAGCCTCCATCCTAAAGTGAGCAATCATAAAACTTGCCAATATTTTCTCATTGTATATAAAAAATTCTTCAGATTACTTAATGGTAAAAAGGTGAAATTACTGGTCATAACGTCATTGCACCACGACAACCGGAAACGAGTGAGATCTCATTAATATTCATTTTCAATGTATTGCTCTTGTTTTCCTGTACTGGATTTTTTGGTGGTATATCAATTGACATTCCAGATATTTTTCACAAAAATAGTTTAAATAAAAACTTAACCTATAATTGGACGTGAATCATTCGAACATAGATGATTCGAGAACATGCCAGTCGTTGACTTTAACAGGAAAGTATTTCAAAGAAAACCTTAATACTTCCTCAATCTCAACTTTTGTTATTATTGTATTTGCACGTAGTTGTCATAACAAAAAATTTGCTTCATGTCGATCGTTGGTAAATTACCAATTGCATATGTACGGTAGAGAGGGTGGATTGGAAGAGACAAGTAAGTTACTGACGTATTGTCTTCGTTCAGAACTAATTGTACAGGGCCTATCCTACTCCATATTTTTTTCGATAACTACAACCCTAGCATTATATTGCCCTATTGGATATCGATAGGGAACATTGGGAAGATCTGCAAATTACTGATAGCTCAAGTACAGTATTGATCCGCTAAGGTTTACCTTACCCTACCTTACCTGACCTTACATCCTCAGAAATAAGTCGCAAGTTAAAAAAGTAAAATTCCCAAAGACTGTAATCACCTTTGTCATTCCCCTTATAGCATAATCTCTGATATGAAGATATATCACCAGTCACGGGTTTGCAAGATGCGTTACCGCGTCTAAAAACCTACGCTACTGCCCAGTAGTAATTAAAGACAGTCTTTACAGTAAAGACTCCGAAGCAGGATAACGGAGATCCATGTACAATAACACCGCCAAATTCAATAAAAACATAAAAAACCGTTCTTTGGTTATAAAAAACAAAAGAAAAAAAAAGAGTTCAGGTAGATAGAAAGTACTAACTTCAGTTAGGACTCGATCATTTAGAATTTATAGCCTCAAGATACAGATGTATAAGATATGGACATCTTGATGATGTGAAACATTACAAGTATATGTATAATTGATAGTTACTGGCTTATATTTTACTGCTTTTCAATCCACCCTCATTGACTAATTTAAGTACTGATTCCATTTTCTGGCAACATTTCAACACATTGTGTAGCATGTAGAAGAAGTATCTTCTATACCCAGTAGGTCATGGGCATCTATACTCAACCTCAAGTTTCTTAACAACCACTACATACAGGACTAAAAGGAACTTGTCCAAAAATATCTTATCCAGATCAAATTGTGTAGGACACAGCAAAAGGCAAAGCCAAAATGGTTTTAATACCATAAAGCTTTCAATGTCCGAACAATAATAATATTAAGACAGAGTATTAATAACAAATCAAATTCAAATGTTAAATCTGCAAATAATAAATTACCATTGTAAGGTACAAATTGGATGTGCTCAATATAATTTACAATGATAGGAATCTCGTCGATGATACACAAATTGACACCCACCATGGTACTTCTTATTATTCCTTGAAACCAATATTCGGATATGTATTTGTCAAGTTGAATAAATGTACAAATTCCAAGAGATAAATAAAAAAGGCTAGCATACTTGCGATATTACTATACTGAACGTAATCCACATTTTCAAGTTACACCTTGCAAATATCTTTTGTTCTAATGTATTGCTACTTGATGAATGTGTACTCAATAACTTAAATAATACTTCCCAAATATCATTTTAAAATTCAACTATAATCATCAACATGATGGGAACAAAGCGAAATCTGAGAATAATTTGGCACAATACCAAGTGTGGTATTACATCCTAAGGGGCCCCTTGTACACAACAAGGGGCCCCTCTTTTTCATCCTATACATGTAGATTTTGAACACTGGCAGATTGCAATAGCAGTATCAATATGGTAAAGTATAATTTTTAAAGCATTAAATACGTTCACCATGCCATGAAAAAGAAACATTTTTATGGCAAATAATCCATTTTTTCATTTCAAATAATGGGAATGTGATCATAGTTTTTACATAAAGCTATATTTATATTGAGATACTCTTTGTGTAAACCAGTTTATAGACATCTTGTCGTGTTTTGATTCTTAAATATATATAATACATATAATTTTATTACTAATACAGAAATACTTTGTTATTTTGTTTTTATAGCCACTATGATTTCAAATACATTCAGAATTATGTGAGGATTGATAAATTGAGTCATCATTCAGTTTTTGATGTATAGGCATTCTAGAGACTCACATGTACTTCCTAGGATCCTTAGGAACACATATTAATATATTACAGGAATACCAAAGTAGGCATAACACTTAGCCTATTAGTCTCTATATAGATATTTTAAAGATCTACCTCCAACAAATTTATCATACCAACTGTAAGTATATTATTAGTTGTGGTAATTATAATTTTGTGTGCCTATCACCAATGATTATATAAAAGTATAACCAAGTAATGAACATATCAGAATCTAATAGAATAAAATTAGATGCATAAATTCTATATTTGTCAAATTATCTTAATATTATATAATTTCGTGGATAAGGACTTGTAAATCATAATTTCCAGTGATGTAATGTATTAAGAGTTGTTGGTAAATTTTCCAATAATATAAGCCCATTGGAGATGCATTAAGCAGACAACAACATGATAGAATAATAATTTGTAAAACATTCATAAATATAGTCATTAAATGAAGAAATAAGATGTAGAAATCATTCTTGAGTACAAAGTTGCTAAAATACTGGTATATCATTTGTTGATTATGATGGTGAATAAAGATAGTTCTGATGTTACGATCAGTAAATGTTAATATGACACAAATGATGTGGGAACAATGAATCCTGTGGCACAAATATTTAACACACCATTCTTAGAGACATGATAATTTTAAAAATCATGATAAGTTGTAAAAGAATAGCTGAGTGTTTTTGAAATCACAAGGTATTCTTTTGGTATTCTGTAACTTCAGGGTATTTTTTGTAAAATAATAAATTTACTTACCATTGGTTGTTGCTGATCAAACATGCCCTGCTCCTGGCGATCTAACATGGAGTTCAGTCGTTGGGCCTGAAAATAATAAATTATTGATAACGACTTGGATGATTTTTTACACATACAAATTTGTTGTTTCAAAATTTCCAATTATAATATAAAGTACTATAAAACAGGTTTTATATACAGGGTATTTACAAAACAACTTTATTCCATCCATCATTATTCTGTTTCAATCTACCATCGGGCTTAGCCCCCAAAGGGGGTATTCGCTCATAACCACCATGCTGGAGATGTAAGTAGAGGGCCATAACATATCTTTAATTATTGTAATTGATGGTGAACTGTTCTATGGATGGCAGGAAATGTAAATGACCTGCACAAATAGCGTGTTCTCCTGTTGGCGGCGGCGCAGCTCGTCGTCCTGCATGCGCATGCGCTGCGAGAGCTCCTCCTCCTGGCGCAGCAGCTGCACGCGCTCGGCCTCGCGCCGCTCGTCGGCCGCGCGCTCCGCCATCTCCCAGCTGCGCTTCTGCCGCTCGCGGTCCTGCTCGCGCTGCCGCAACTGCTCGCGTAGCAACTCCGTCTCGTGCTCATACCTACCATATTCACATATTAACTAACTGCTCCGTGTGTTATATACAGAACAAATATTTTGTTCTTGTCGTTTGGTGTTATCAGAGGACTAAATTACTACTATTTTTAATCAGTTGGTAATGTTACCTTCTTTGCTAAAAAGAATGTTTAATTAACTTGAATTTACTATAAAAAAAATTTAGTTATTGTATTTAACCTATTTTTAACAACTAATTAAACAAGATAACAACTTACTTAGCATATTCCATTTGCGCTTCAAGCTTCTCCTCTTCAGCAGCAAGTTCCTTTTTCAAAGCCTCTTCCTTCTGCCTGTGAAGCTCATGAAGCTGCTTCCATCTAGTGCCATATTCATGTTCAAAGCTGCCAGGTTCAGAAAACCTTGGCCCCATCTAAAGTCATTACACAACCATAAAATATAAAGATTTTTTTTATATACCTAATATTTTATTTTTTATACAATTTATAATTATGAAACAATATAAAATACAGCACCTCTCTTGCTCTCAAGAAGTCTGGGTGCTTCTTAGGAATGTTTTTCTCGGGGAACCCATCAAATTCATCGGGTTCTTCATAACTTTCAACAATCACTGGACGAAGAGATCTAAAAATTTAAATGATCATTTTGAAAAGTTGTGACTAAAAAGTGTGAACATTTCAATTAGTCCCAACTATACTACTTACGATGTCAAAAAGAAACATTTCTCGGTGCAATTACGAATGGCAGCCAGAGAACTTGGTTTACGACTGAATTCTACAACACCTTCACCTAGACTCTTTCCTCTTTCATCAACCTTTACGAAAGCTCGCTCAATTTTTCCAAAAATCTCAAAAGCGCGATACAGCAGTTCATTTGATACGAAAGGAGGTAGGTTCTTCACCCTCACTGCACTGTTATGTGGTGCAAATCTCACTCTTAAAGATCTACCATTCCTCACTTTACCATCCAGCTCCCGCTTTGCTTTCTCTGCATTTTCTCTGAAATCCTATAACAAATGGAACAACACAAGATTTAATGTATGTCTTTATTAAAATGCAAAAATATTTTATTATATATTAATACTGTTATGCTTATTTTTTACCATTTTAATGAAGCCAAAATTCTTCTCTTTGTTAAGGAATAATTCTGCCACTTCACCATACTGGCCAAACATATTGTGAATCTCCTCCTCTGTTACATCATTTGTGAGATTACCAATGTATAATCGTGCCCTTCCATTGAACTTCATTTCTGTCTGCTCAATAGGTTGCAAATCGAGTATGGGTCCAACAAGATCCTTCAGTTTGAATGCCAACATGTGTTCCTAAAATATTAACAATTTGCATAAACAATCAGAACATACCCAAATGTTCATAGTAACATATATGTACTAATTATTTCTAAAATATAAACATTAAAAAATTCTGTGCTCTAAAATATCATTAATTTTAAAAAGCTTTGTTTAATGTGAAACACAAGCAATCTAATGACAACAATATCTTGTAAACAAAATTTCATTATGGCCAGTTTTCATAGCTTTTAAAATGACAAACAAATGGAACAGTTTTGTTTTATTTACAACAGAATAACGTTGGTTTACCTCTCTCTGTGCCGGTTTCACACCATCGTGTAGTTGTCCTCGCATATTACCGCGCTGTTGATTACGAGCGGGTCCTGAACCGCCTGGTCCGCCTGGTCCTCCTGGTCCGCCACCAGATTTCATGCCAAAGTTCTGCCTCGGTCCTTGTCCTTGACCAAAGTTACCCTGTTTGTTACCAGGCCCTCCCTGGCTCCATGTGCCGCCCTGCTTGTTTTTACCTTCGAAGTTCCCGTTGATGTTCTGTAGAAATTATAATTTTATGTAAAATTTACAACCTTACAAAAGCTTAACACAAATTTCTCACGTAAAATCTTCATAACTATCTTATGTTACAACCTTTAACAAAGAACTAGTTACCTTCTGATAGTGGCCCTGATTAGGGTTCTGGTTCATATTTTTTTGCTCCATAGGGACAGGTTTATCCAACATATTTTCCTGTAGATCTTTCTTAACAGGGACATTCTGTGGTGGCTTCTGCTGCTGTTGTTGATGACTTTGTGGTTGACTTTGCTGCTGAAGTTGCTGATTTTGCTGCTGGTGTTGAATTTGTTGCTGATGTTGTTGAGTTTGCTGCTGGTGCTGTTGAGTTTGCTGCTGGAGCTGTTGATTTTGCTGCTGGTGCGGTGCATTTTGCTGCTGGTGAGGTTGGTTTTGTTGTTGAAGTGATTGTTGTACTTGCATCGGTACATTTGGAGGAGCAACAATTTCCTTCTCTTTCTCCTTTTGGGCAACCTGTTGCTGTTGAGGTGGCTGGGGCAACTTTTCTACTTGAGGAGCATGGATTACCTGTTGTAAATAATACTTCTATTATGCAATTGTTGGCTTTCAGTATGTGGGGTTTTTTTAACAGAAAGAACAAACATTTTTATAATAAATACATATATTTCAAACTTCAACATATCATATAACACATAAATCACAAAATATATCTGATGTATCTTAACAAAATAAACTATACTTATATATCTGTGAACGATGTAACAAATGAATTCAATATTATAATAACCAAATAAACAAGAATTATGTTTCCATGGAAACTAAGTAACAAAACTTCAAACTGAAGGAAGCACAAGAGAAAGGAATGATATTACGAAATCATAGAATATCCAATATTGATAGTCACAGAAACCTTGTCATCTCAGTACTCAATTTACAAACAGGACAGTTCAATGTTCTATTGAGATCAGTCTCACATTGGATTTGTGTAAATAGTTATGCCTAAAGAATCATTTAAAATACATTGTGTCTGCCTCGTTTTTAACTTGAGCATAACAAAAACTTTTGGCAGTCTAAATAATAAATAGAGGTTCCTTCAACTGAACGAAATAAGTAAACATTATGTATCCACCTCTAAGAGAAATCATGAATAACATTTTACCAAATTATATGTAAAACGTAATGCCTATAATCCCTCAAGAGGTAACAGAGGTGTGTAGTACACTCCCAATTATATATTATTTGCATCCATATCAAGAAAATCAACTATTATTATAAATGCCACTGTATTATTTCGCCGCGACATATTATTTTTACAAGATTTACTTTAACAGATGAAAAAAAGGTCTTTACATGAAAATTTTATCGATTTTGCAGAGAGTTCCCAGTCGACCTCCATTGTTTTATACTCTTGCATATCCAAACTTCATTTACTGCAGCTAATAATAATGTAAATAAAAATTTACAATAAATATATATATTGTTTCATAACCGCATAATAATTACAACCCAAAATATGAAAAATATTAGCAGATTTTATTTCCGAAAGATCGCGTATTCAATGTGGCTTGCGTAAAACAAAATGGCGGTAAGCTAAGTGGCGTTGATACTTTGAACAAATTTCCTAAGTGTAATTATAACTTTAAATGCATACGTTAACAAAATAAAACGTGCTATAAAATCAGAAATCTTTAGGATGTAGACTGACCTCGTTATTTGGTCGTTGACCTGCAGGTCCCTGCTGGTTTTGATTTCTCTGAATGTTATGTTCAAATCTTGAATTACGCAGTCCACCTCTGTTATGACCACGTCGGCCACCCTGCCTTTGGGGTTGCGGTGGCCCACCAAACCCTCGGTTATTTCCGTATTGGTTCATTGCCTGCATTTGCATACTGCGAAGTGAAAGGTCTAAGTTAATGGAACCACGCCATTAATATTATTTGCCACCAACAGATATACCAAAAAATATTCTTACCTTCTTAAGTCTCCCAACTAATTATTAATTTACCTATAACTAAAACAATAAAGCACTGAAACACTATATTCCCCTAAAATTACAAAAGCTTACGCAGAATACTCGCGAGCGAACTCCAAGTGAAACAAAATGGCGGCTGGCGGCCTATTGCGTTTAGCGTCGGCAGTAGCGGCACACTCATAGCTCATTTAACAGTCTTGTCTATGGTTCTGCCGGTATAAATGAAAAGTATAATCAATGCTGTGACCTTAAAACATAACATGAACAACGTAGCGTATATTCAACACAGTTGGTCTTTTATCGAGTTATAATATTTCGATATTGGTATTTGTTGACTATGAAAATATTACTAAGTTATTTAAGTAACTTCTTTAGCAACCCAAAAAAAAAGGATTACTGCCTGTTGTTTTTATTGTTACTCTTTTACCATTTACTCCCCTGTTTTCACATACTCTGTTATTATTAAATTAAAAATACCTACGCTTAAAGTTTTCTATACACCATCACCAGAGATATTTGTAATATGTTCTAAATTTGATCTTAGCAGCAGTATAATCGGTGCGAGCAGCTGTCCTGAACTGCAAGCCTCAACCCGCATGCAGCATGGGGAATATGAGCAGAAAGCCCCTTTGAGGAGGCCAGCGGTGGATTGAATCAGGCTAAAGATGACAATGATCATATATACCTCCTTATAAAGCCAGTTATTAACGTTTTAAATTGATATAAATAAAAAGAACTATTTTAGTTTGAAGCTGAGATGATTACAGAAGTGACAATTAATATTATTATTACATATCACGTCACATCACATCACGCCAGGTCCTATACAGAGTAGGCAAAAAGCACCTAGTCCCAAATATTTATATTTTTACAGATCTGACGTGCTTTTCCTACATTCAATACTCTATTTTACAGTTTTAATACATTTTATCATTCATTTCATACAAGCCATTACAAAATTCGGTTCGCAGCCAGCCGCTTCTGTGTGTACAATCATGTGATAATCGCCTTAGTGTTTTACTATGTTCTACTATGGTTTTACTATGTTCTAATAAAAATAAATTCTTTGAAAAAAAAAACAGTGTATTGTGATTTCTTAGCAGATTTCTTTGGAGATAATGAATGAACTGAACACATTCGCCGATTAATTTAACCTATATGATAAACTTAATGGTAATCTTTTGGTCTCTATTATAATAAAAATAACAACAATGGAATAGCTGTAATCAAAAATATACATAGGATTTAAATATTTTGTTTTGGATGAGTGTATCAAATTCGAAAGCATTATTCGTTGGTAAAAAAAAATGTGTCATTGCTTACCGCTGTTTATTGACTTGACAATGACATACATAACAAATGAGGCAGGGGCACATGATTTGAAATTTGTGGTGTGTGCTGCTCTTCTTTCAAATTGATATTTTTGTTATCAATTCCATTTAGTATTTAAGCGTTATTAACATTTCGAATAACTTTGCAACGATTGAAATGGATATTGCTCAGCCAAACAATAATATTGCAAACGATCCCGAAGGAGTCTCCGACGAAATTGAGACCAAATACCCTTTATTACCTTTTGAAAAACAAATTTTCATAGATGTTTTTGAGAAAGATGCTCTTTTAATTATGGCTAAGTACTGAAATTTTCAATTTTTAACCGAATTATTTTATCTTAAAATTACGTCGAGACATTAAATAATAATATTTTTTTTTTTTGCAGAGGGATAAATTATAACTTAATATTAGCTAACTTGTTATGGATATTCAAGGATCCCAGTAATTTGGTTTTGGTCATTAATAGTAGTGAACATGAGGAGAAGTATTTTACTGAGAAATTTAATTTACCTCCATTGCCAAACATTGGAACAGAAAGGTAACTAAATTGAATTTGAATATATTTATTTCTATCTACCTTGATATTTCAACCTTGTGGCTATCATTATACAATCTCATATTTAAACTAATGAAAATTCAATTTATACACACTTTCATGATTATTGTCATATAACTTTTACTACCCTCTAAACAAATCAAATTTCTTTTTTTTAATATATGTTGTGTTAGTGATTTTTTAGACATTTGTATTAAAATCTATTCATGTCACATAATATTTAATTGGAGCTTTAAAAGTCAGTGTAATTTTGTGTTTTGTTACACCATTGGATCACAATACACATGTCACATCAGCTGATTAATACATCACTAGTCAACAAGTATAACTTCAACATGTATAGTATATAATTTATTAATGAGTACTATAAATTTCTTCGTGAATTTCCATTGCTGTAATTTTACATTTTAAACTTATTTCCAGAGAAAGGGCATACTTAGAAGGTGGAGTACATTTTGTGTCAACAAGAATTTTGGTTGTAGATTTATTGAAAAACCGAGTACCTGTCACACATATAACTGGCTTCATTGTTCTGAGAGCTCACACAGTCTTGGAGTCATGTCAAGAAGCATTTGTATTAAGATTGTTCCGACAGAAAAATAAGGTATGTATAGTGCCTTATTTACATTGATTAATTGGTATAATTGTAAACAATGTAGATGGTCAGTAACTTAAATGCCATTGAAATATTAAAGCAGTAAGGAAATATTAATGAAATTATCAAAAAACATCAAGCTCAAATTTCGCATTAAAAATATTTTTATTATTAGCTTGTAATTAATCCCTT
>DVOY01000532.1:0-11230 GCA_018237585.1 Apyrrothrix maculosa | reverse complement strand
CTATGTTTGAGGATTGTGTATTTCAATTTACGGACTATACATTACTCTCTTAAGATTGATTTTTTTTTTAATTCCATTTTCGGTGTTAATTTGCTTGAATTACATTCGTTTATAATGATAATCGTGTACTATTTCTACTCAACTAGATGCTTATAACAATTTCGCAAACTTTAATGTCATTTGACTTTAGGATAGAATAAAATACAGATAAAATAAATTTTCCCCAATCGCTTATCCTGTCAAAAGCCAAGGTCTTGGAGAAGCCGAAAAATCTCCCTCTTAAAAATTACCTGCAAAGTAAAAGAAAAAGAGAAACAGTATAATTGCGGAATAAATCTGACGGAGCTTATCGGTGTGTTAACAAGGATGTACGCATCATTAATTTCGTCGACGCAGCCCCGTTCCGTCGTCGGAAGGGTCGTTTCCTTAACTCTTGATGATTTAAGGCCCCAAGTGCTTTAAAACAGCTTATGTGCCGCAATAAACATTCCAGCACTGTTATACAGTTGTTCCACCAACTTATCAAAAGCGATAAATGATAAATCGTCTTCATCATTACATTGATACACCCGAAGCTTTCATTTCAACTTCAACAATCTTCCAGTTGTCAATTTTCGCGTTTATAACTTGACAAGTTTTTGCTTTCTTATAATTTAGTATTGAACACGTTTTCACCGTCTCTGTCTCGTACCTAACATAACCTATGTAGTACCCGAAGCCAATAAATAATAATTGTGAAAATATAGTTATACCTTAGAATATTTCAGTAGGAAATAACTTTAAAGACTTAGACATGTTATACTAAATATTATTTCATATTAATTAAACGAGCGGCTGACTGACTGCCTCGTTGTTCCAGTGGTTGCAAACGCGATTGCTGATTGAGAGGTCCTGGGTTCAAATACCGGATCGAATACTATTGACTTTCGCTAATTTCGAATTTCTAGTTAAATTTCTAGTAGTGACTCACCACCTATTCCATATTGGCACGTAAACGTAACTGGTGAACAGTGGGATTGTACTACACTCTAAGGCCTACCTCTTCGGGGATTGTAGGTGTGATGTTACGTTGTTACGTAATTAAAAGACTAGGTCCAATTAACCATTAATAGTTTCGCTCATCGTACTGGGGTTGAACAAGTTCTTCAAAATACAGACAAATGAACTTGGGTCATAGGCGTTGTTATCGATTTATGCCCAAACTCGAGCTGAAACGACCGGTGAAATGTACTTGTGTCTTAAATTAAATCAACTTTAATAGGCACGTCTTAGATATGATGATGTATGTAATAACGTAAATAAACTTTAACAGTTAAATATTATAACTTAAGTACTAAAGGAATAGCGGAGTTATTGTTTTAAAACAGCCATATAACAATACAATTAAATTCAATAAAATATCATATAACCTTTTAACCCCAGTCTCCCTAACATGAAGCTTTTGACTTTTATTAAAACCACCAAACCATCAGACAGAAGCCTTTTTAATCGTTCTTACTCTCTTTTTTCACTTTGTATTAAAGTGCCATTAGAGCTGGAGTAGGTAGGAGAGATCCTTTTGAAATAGGAAAAGTTTAATTTTTTACGAATTTAATCTCACAATTTCTGCTTTTATTTGTGCCGTACCCTCTTAACATGTAAACATGAGATGTTGTAACCATCTTATTGAAAGTGACTCGTACATTTAGAGGGTCTCAATTGGCTGACATTTAATTAAGAACAGCGAGTCACAGGAAACGGATGCCTTTGTCGCTGCTCGCATATCCGGTTGGCAGTGTTGTATATAAAGTACATTGGTGTCTGCTGTGTGACCACTGTGGATTAGATTTTCGTTTTCCTTGTTGTATAAGGAGAGTATCCACTTTTCTGAAATCTGAAATAAGAAAGTATTAATGCAATATAAGTCGTTAGCAAGTATTATTTATTTATTTTAAAAACACAACAAATTAAGTAGAATACAACAATGTTAGATCGTTGGTCCCACACTCAGGTCACTTGTGTTGTGGATGACCAGCGCCCTCCCGAGAGTACAAACTTTATAAAATAATTTGACAAAAGAAAAAACAACTAAAATAGACTTAATATTAGACTAAAGGTTTAAAAGTAATGATAAAGATAAAATAAATAAATAAAACAATAGTAAATCGTATTACAATGGAAAGGGCCCACACTCATTTGATACTGAACTAGAAATTTAAAGACATCTTTGGCATAAATAAGCCCATAATGCCGAATATTTATTATTGATTTCTGATGTGAATAAACCCTGAATAGCGATATCACCTAGTCTTTTAGTTTTCTTGAGATTACCCACATTGCAAGCGTCCTTGCCTCCAGTCGCGTAACCCGCGCACAACATTCTTGGCGTGATGTAGAACCGGTAAGCATCCTGGCAGTCTGCTTCATTCATCACCGGAACTGGCACAAAGCGTATACGGTCTGGGATGTGGCCGTAACCAGATGCCTGGAATAGAAATTCAGGTCAAATGTAGCTTGCGTGTGCGGGGCTACTTTCAAAGCTAAATTTGTGAGTTTTGAAGTCTGCTTTATATTCCATTCACATAAAACCATTAAAAGGACACACGGGAAACACCTATGTTATTAGATTCACCATAGTGTGTGGGCTAGACTCATGATGATGGCTATTGGTTTCTGTGAATTGCATCAAGTGGATCATAATAGTAAAAATGTGAAAGTTAAGGAGACAATGGGGTACTAAATCCGTAGAATGATTTTGAATATACTGTATATTTGGATTAATATTGGAATACCTAAATATATGTCTTTGCACTTACATCAGTACTTCCCCAACCAGTAACAATCAGGAGGTCGCCGCTGTTAACATAGTAATCTTTTGCGGGTAAGTTCAGAACCGCAATATTACGTCCTATAGGCATTGGTCTGTCCAAGCGCAGCAGGGAAAAGTCGAAGTCGGCGTGGCCGGGAGTGTAATCGGAAGGAAAAAATACCTGAGAAAAGACGAGCATTAGTACACGCCTGTTCTCGCGATCTACATATCGAAGACTTTATTTTACTTGAAAATAAAATACCCGTCCGAGACAGTAAATTTTATAACTAAATAATCTTTTAATAAGTTTTCGAAAGTATCCACAATCACCAGATGTCAGGACACACCAGTGAAACGGTCCATTTCAAGGAACCACGCAAGTATTGGAAAGTTTATAGAATTCTCTATCATTTAGTTTTTCGATTGCGATGTGAAATACTTCTCTTTTGAGGTTTGATTTGTTTATAAAATCAGGTAGCCCTTTCGAATTAAGATAATTAGAAAATAAAATCCAACACAGCAGATTTCATAATCAATAAATTGAATTCTTTGAACTGTTTCTTTGACCAATAAGATCAACGTAAAAGTAGGAGATAAGCCACTCGTAATAATCAGTGATAGTGTTTGTGAATTAAAATCGCCACAAAGGTAGCTCGATTGAAAATCGAAAGCCGACAGAGACTAGTACCTTATTAACTCGAGCCTGATAGCCGCCTCGCTTGTGAAAAGAGCTGCCAGCTCTTATAATAAACGAAGAAAGCTTCTTCTTATCACCGCCGAACGCCCTAAAAATGGACCTAAACATTATTGACAAAAAATTACTTTTCGAGTTATAGGGCTACTGAACATTTTCTCTTCTCCATCGCATCTCTCTTCTCCAGGATACGGAAAGGTAGAAATCCGTCTCATGTCATAAATTTCCAAAATGTAACTTTTTAATCTATCTCAAAGAAAACTTTTTAGTTAACCTACTTTAACATTCTTCTTTTTACATCTTTTCTTGTTTAAAAGTGACCAAGCCAGCGGGTCCAGTTCTTGGAAAAATTCGAAACGCTACATGTATCTGATGACGTTTTCGGTTTTCTCAAGAATTTTCTACACGACTGACCGTGTCACGTCTTCTGACAAATATGGAAGGGTTTCTTTATCCGCTATTGCTGTAATAATACTTAATCACTTATGATGTATCGTTAATTTTATTTATGCACTCACGGTTCCAAGCAATGTCCGGCGGTTAGGACCCACTGCTCGTCGACAATGGAGCCGCCGCACCAATGCTTGCCGTTCCTCGATATCGCCACGGTGTATGGGTACATGCTGATGCTGGTCTCCATGCCACCAACAATGCGACGCACTGCATAGCTCCGGAACACCATTGCCAACTGCTGATCAGTTGCAGATTGTGGAAAACCTGAGAAATAACGTTCTAATGAACAGTTTCTGGAACATTTACTAAATTAGGCTCTTAAAGGTAAAAAATATTCTCTCCTGTAATATCGACCTCGCTCAAGTTATGCTACAATGTCTTCCAATGATCTCCACCAGCCACTAACACTTGATTTCTTAAGAGAAAGTACTATATCTAGCATGGAATAACAGAAGTTGAAGTAAGGAAGATAATAATATTGGCATTTAAAAAAATTACTGAAAGTTCTTAAAACATTTAACACGTATACATAATCATCATCGCCATCATCAACCTATCTCAGTTCACTGCTGGACAAAGGCCTCCCCCAAAGATTATTCAAAAATATGCTATTCAACATTATTCAAAAATATGCTACTTTTCGTTTCTGCTAAGAGAAATTCTAAATTAAAAATTATCGAGTAACATATTTTGTATCATATGTAATGTTAAAGTAGCAAATATGCTAGTTGATCTTAGTGCTAGCGGTCTTCTTAAACCGGTCACAGATTTCAACAAAAAATAAAACTGACTTGACTGCCTCGTTGGTCGTGTTGTTTGCAAGCGCGACTGCCGTTCGAGAGGTCCTGGGTTCAAATCCCTGGTCGAGTACTATTGGATTTTTCTAAAATTAGAATTTCTAGTAGTGGCTCGGAGTCTGGTTTTGTGCCGGTGTATGGCAATACACTCACCACCTACTCCATATTGGGACGTAAACGTAACTGGTGAACCGTGGGAGTGTACTACACTCCTCTGCCTACCGTTTCGGGGATTACAGGCGTGACGTTACATTAAAAAAGTCAAAAAGATATTTTGAATATCGCCCATCTTAAAATGTTGTCCTCATTTAATTAATTGATGTTTGTTTTCTGGACATGAAATGATTAATTGTACAATTGATCGACCAAAGCAAACAAACACGCTTACTTTACTTTCTTTCTTTATACAGTGAATGAAATCTCAATATCAATGGGGAGTTTCATAGACAAACTAATCGCAGGAATCGCGTTATTTTTCAACGACGGAAGTAAAAGGGCCCTCGTGCATTTATCCAGGAGAAAAGGTACACGTCGAGTCCCTTTTTAATCGTACCGCTGGGACTCTTTATACGGATATAAACCTTTTAAACAGTGGAGTGCGCAGTAAAAAGACTGTAACACCGAGTCGGGTCGGGCACGTCAAAGACGTTTCTGGAATTTCGTAACGTTTTTACTTTTAGGTTTAAATTGTAGACACATGCTATCCTAATTATGGTATACTGGTATGTGTGTTGGGTGAAAAGCGTTAGGTTTAATGAATTTTAGTGCTAGTGATTTCGTTCTTATGATGTCTATTAGGCTTAGCTCCACCCGCTTCGCTAAGTGCAAATAAAAGGATCATCTTTGTTTTTTTCTCAAACTAGTTTCATGATTTCATGCTTGATAAAAATGCCTTAACCTAATTGAGTAACACTAATAATCACCTGCTTATTTAATAATTATACCTATATCTCAAAGCAAACTCCAGCGTCATTAAGTAGATAACAAATATAGTATTCAACAAAATATAACATCACGTCTGTAGCCCTCGAAGAAGTAGGCAGTGGAGTGTAGTACTCTTCTACGTTTCCCATCATGGAATATGTGGTGAGCTTATTATAGGACACCGAGCATAAAGCGTCACTCCGAGCCACTACTAGGAATTGAAGTTAGGAAAACCCAATAGTACCCGATCCTGGGATCGAACCCAGGACCACTCAACCGGCGATCGTGCTTGCAACCAAAGAAACTCGACCAAGGAGGCCGTCAGTGTTTTAGACATTTAAATATATAACAAAAAGCTAATTCTCACTGAAATTTATTCACACACATCACAAAACAAACATAAATCAGACAAACCTGTATAATCTCTCGCATCCCTTGCAACTTTGAATCTTGTCGATGTATTATCATTCTTGAATCTATATGTATCTTCTAGAAGTTTCTTTATGCTGTCTTCGTTATCATGATTATCATTAAACTCAACAGCTTCCGCGTCTTCTTCGGCAGTGATATACGCTCTCAGTGACACGGCATCCCGTTTCACGAAATCATCGTGCGGCTTCAAATACTTAAGACTCAATGTAATTGACGTGTCCAACAGTAGCAATGTTACGCAATGCATCAAATGCAATGTTGGTATTAAATTCATTTTTTGTTCTTACATCCTCAGTATAAACATTTTTATTATATAGTTCATAGAGATTCGTAATACACTCGTTAGGTTTTCAACGATAAAATGCTTTATGGTCATTTTACTGCGCGTACATCGTTAAAATGGGATGGGATTTTGAAGTCTGTACTTTATTTTTTATTTTATTTTCGTTGGGACGTTGCATTCTTTCATATACCTGCTCGGATGTATGTTAGGAGTATACTACATTAGACACCAGATATTGCAGACCAAGTGACGATTTGTCTTAGTCTTTCCAAGTTTCAAGTGGCAACTCTCTTCGGAAATACAACTAATGTTAAAAATTTAAACCACGAAGAACTTCGATATTGGATACCAATGTTTGGAAACCATGATATTAGATATAAAAGGCCAGTAGCGGCCATGTTACGTCGAATGGCGTATGTATTTCCTGGCTTCGCTATTAATTAAATTCAAGCTTAAGTTATAACAGATTTTTTTACTTACATTAATTAAATTAATCCTTTATATTAAAATTAAGTCTGTATTCTTCATTTTAAGACAAAGGTACGTTATTTAAGTACACTTTTAATCCATCTAGTAAGTAGTAGTATGACACGTATTCAACAGCTCACGATGATCCTTTCTTCGCTGTTGCCACCAATTACTCAGTCTTCATTACTTGCTAGCACTTTATTACTGCCATGCTGTTATTGTTCTAAAGTGAGAGTGAGACTGTAAAAAATATTACCCACTTAAGTAGGTAGCACTTAGCAAGGAAAACATGTAATTTCAAATTTATTATAAGTGCGATTTTGTTATTATTGTATCATCACGTCAGTCCCTTACGGGATAGGAAGAGAACACAGTTAATACTGGGTGTTGGTTGGTTGTTGGTTATAAACATGTGTACCTACAGATAAATAAGTGATACACCGTCGCTACCGACATACATTATCTGGTATTACTGTATCTGGTACAAGACTGAAGGAATGAGACAGTTAATAACATAACTCAAATTACGTTGCATATGTTAGGATAATTGCAATTAGTGTTACTCGTAATATGTCTTACTTGTGGCTGATATATTTTTATTAAAGAGCTTTCACTTAATTAGCCTGTGATTAAACAAAAACATTCATTTAAATGGCGCGGAAAGTACAAAAACATTTGGTCAACACAAACAAATGGAGCTCTGAAACAGCGCGCGAGCTAATTAGGGAACTCAAACATACCCTTCTAACTGTTCATTTCACGCGAACTGGAATTAGCGCGAATACATATATACATACAACGCCATCTATGTACGTAGATTAATACTAATCGACCGTAAAACATTATTTTCCATGATTCTTACGACTCGTTAAACACAAGAGTGAATAGGCATTTCCTAGGCTAGCGTGCTACACCCTAGCCTACATCTCGCTTTCCTTCAGGTCGGATAGCAGTCAAACGCGAGCCTATTGCTAAGCCAACAAGGAAGATTGTAGTCAAAAAGAATTCATGGCTATAAAAAAATCACCATTATCTATATCCTTTATTTGTATGCAAGTAAGAAGTAAATATAGGTATACTAGTATGTGTATATTATTCTAATAGTAAGTATGCAACGGCCCCCAGTCTTATTGCTACAGGAGCGAGGTTCCAGGTACCTTTAAAGTAGAAGAAATAAATAAGATCTAGCAATATTTTAATGGGTCGTGACGTTACTAGAGAAGTGCTAAGGGAAGACCAGGCCAAAAGTTACCTGAAATACAAACATGTGCAATACTATAATGAATATAGAAGAGGCGAAAGAAATCGCCGGGAAACGTAAAAGATGGACATCCTTAGTCTCTGCGTACCCTGACAGAAATAGGCATGATAATATGTATGTATTTTGATTACGACGCCACGCCATCTACCTACGTAGATTGACATTAATAGATGGAAAAACTGGTATATTTTTAAATAATATATTTATACTCACGACGTTTATGACGCACCTCGATGAATCGATGTTACCTGACCTTAAATAACTGGTGATGTAATAATAACTTTCACTTAAGTAAAAAGCGTTTGAATTATAATATCCAAACAAATATTACATATATAACCGAATCGGATCTTAAAATTAATCTCAAAATTATCACTAGCTTTAACGGTTAAGGTAACCTGCACACCTTAGAGTTATCTATAGTTTTCACCAAGGCTAGTGACCTCTGGCAACCCATACTTGGCCAGCGTGACAGACTATAGGTTTAACCCTAACCCTGTCCTACAGTGAATGCTGGCTTAATAGCAACAAAATTGGAACAGTCCCGAAAGGCACACGTTATCTGAATGCATCCGAAGAGCTTGACAAAACTTACCACTGATTTCAATCTGGCTTGTAAGGTTTAGCAAGACGAACGGGACGAATATAATAAAAACTGGACATAGCTAAAAATGAATCAAAACGCCAGGCGTGAAAGAGAGGAGACTTTCGACAGTAGTGGAACGCAATATACGCTGATAAAAAAATTGTTGGTTGGTTATTATAAGCACTGACTTTGCGTATTTGCGTAGATGTGAGTTGCTCCAAAATACAATTACAATACAAAAACTCTATTGCGCACCACATAACGAGAAGAAACAGAGTATAACGAGAATACACAAGAAAGTAGGAGAAGATGGTCTTTTCGCTAAAAGAGCTATTTCTTTCAGACATTACTTGTACTTAAAATTACCTTATTTTAATGAGGTTTTACCCTAATTATCAGTGGTTTCAGATTAATTAAGATAACAAAATTGTATCGGACAGCTCAATTCTTGAACCTATCGAATTATAAATATTTCACAAATATCGATCACCCTTACGGGGTTGTGTCACGTACGAGTATAAACCTTTTCAGGGTCTTTTCTATTTATTCGAAGGTCCTCCGTGAGTTATTTTTATCGGCAGCTATATGTAACTTACCATTATTTTAGTAGTCAGCTCTTACATATGTCCCAGGAGAGTGTTTGAATCGATAACCAAGTTCTCAAGTATTATTACGAATATATTATTATATCGGCACGCCAGACCCCTTAAGGGGCAGACAGAGATCGCCGATTTGCAAAACTCTATCCTTACAGACATTCATTACTTTCTGCATACATCCACGGTGGTTTCGTTTAAATATTTGAAGCTCACAATTCCTTTATTACTAACCCGTTCTGTAACAGAAGTTCACCGAAACGGTTTTCGTCTACGGTTCCCAGTGGCGCATGCAATCGTAATGGTTTTATACACACCGTACAATAAATCCTGATGCGATTAAAAAGTGAATCGTTTAAGTGAAAACCGTGAGGAAAAAATCGGATACGGTTGCTGTGGCTACAATTGCGTGGGGAAAAAGAATTAATTAATTTCGTTTCATCAATTCTTAATACTAACATGAGCGTCAAACTGTGGCCTAGACTAAGACGCTGTTTTTATATTGGAAGCATCCAAAATATTTTTTACATTTTTTTTTCGCCTGTCCGTCGTATTTCACGGCTTTCCGCAAAACTGAGGACGGTAATGTGAATGCTATATGTGTTTAGGCCGTATACCGTAAACGTAGCATCACGTCTGTAATCGCCGAAGGGATAGGCAGAGGAGTGTAGTACACTCCCACGTTTCACCAACTGGTGACCCACCTAGCATGGAATAGTCGGTGAGCCTATTGTCGTACACCGGGCACAGATCCACTCTCCCAGCCATTACTAGATATATTAAAATTATAGAATTACAATAGTATCCGACCAGTAGTCGACTATCGAAGCAGTCTGCATACCGTCAACCATGTACGAATACCGATTACGTAAAATCATAATAGAGTAAATCCTCACTTAGTTATACTTGTAAGGGACTGGTATTGTTTATTTTGAACGCATTCTTATAACCGTTTTTTTTTCTTCTGTCAACAGGAGTGAAACAATGACATTGTCATTTTCTCTGCTTCGTTTCGACGTTTTTTTTTCTTTTGTCCACATTTTGATTGATAAAATTTTAATAATAATTATTAAATCAATATGAAATGACAAGTACTGCAGCGATTGTGTTGGCTTTATCATTATTGATTAATGAAATAGCACTGTTACATAACTGTACGTATAATCTGAAACACAAAAAAATGATGGTCCGTCATTGACTGCCTCATTGAGCGTGGTCGCAAGCGCTACTGCCGATCGAGAAGTCCTGGAATCGATCCCCGGGTCTGGCATAATTGGATATTACTCATTTGGAATTCCCACTAGTAACTTAGATACTTTATTTGTGTCCCGTGTGAGGTAATAGACTCACCTACTATTCCATGGGATGTAAACGTAACAGGTCAAACGTGGGAAGATACTGTGTGTAATAGTACACTCCCCTACCTACCCCTTCGGGGAGATACAGGCGTGATGTTACGTTACGTTGTTACGTTTAAAAAATAACTTAATATATCAAAGCAATTACTATCCTTTACGCATTTCAGTGTAGACTAAACGACAGTTTTGTAAGCAGACAGCACCGAGTGCCTCCGAAGTATCTCTTTCTTACAGACAACGCGCTGCTGTGCTCTCTACTTACCTCGTAGGAGACTTGGCGTGACGATTTCATAATAGTAATAACAAGTTTTGTTGAGTTGTTGCACTTGTTGATACACAAATAATATCTACTCTCTGTTCATACACTAAGCGATTCATTTAAGCGTTGAAAAACAATGAACTTCAAAGTGCATTTATTTGAATTTTTGTTCATGCGGAAAATATAATCTTTCGTAAACTTATATACTTAAAGCACCGAGAAAACATAATCTCTGAGTGAAAACTTTTACACTTTCCAGCGAGCGGTCTCAAAGAGGAGGATTTTTCAACGAAATTGGTGTTCCTCCTGGCCTTCGCGTAAGTGTTGAAGG
>DVOY01000531.1:0-11231 GCA_018237585.1 Apyrrothrix maculosa | reverse complement strand
GTGTTCATCGGATCAGATTTTTTTCCATTTCTGTTACAACAGATTTCAGAAATATGATTGTTAAAAAACCTTCAATTTTTTATTTGAAAATATGCTATTGCTACGGTTGTCTGAGGTGAGGATCTAGGCCGCTAATCACCATTTGAAATGACTGTTCTGATATTTAATTATGTAATATACCTTCTCGCAATAAACGAAGTTCTTACATCCTAGCCGCATACATATTCAAAGGCGACTCCTATTTTCGGTACGCCGCCGTGCATTGTCCTCACGGACTTAATATCCCAAAATGTATATTTGATGATGTCTCCGAATGTAGGGCTGCGTGTAAAAGGATTCTGAGGAGTTGTTTAAGACGGTTTATATGCAGGGCGGGCGGCACCCGGTTTAGTAATACCGGGAAAAACGGGCACTTTGATAATACCGGGTGGGCCGAGTACATCCAAATTCGTTGGGCGCTTTTGTCTATTTATGAGTTTATTTAGATTAGATTTTCGAGGGACATTTTGTCTTGGGTTGGCTTACGCTTTGTTCGAGATTATTTACAAGATTTTCACTTCATTACTGCCACTGTAAATGTAAACCTATCAGTTACTTCGATGTTCTCAGGTAATTAATAGGATGACGTATAGACAAAACATGTGTTAATTTCCCTAAAAGGGAGAAAATCATAGCCTTTCTCTCCATTTTCAACTTACATTATTTATTTGTATGGCTATTTTATAAAACCCTTGTTAATTAAACTGTTTTACAGGACTATAGATATTCAGAAATTGAAAGAAGAGAAAAAAGTGCGCCACCAAAAGGAACGTAACATGTATTATCACCCCAAGAGGTAAGCAGAGGAGTGTAGTACACTCCCACAGTTCACCAGTTAGTTTTAGGTTCCATTATGGAATAGGTGGTGCGTATATTGTCATACAACGGTCACAAATCTAGACTCGGAGCCACTATTAGAAATTCTAATTTTAGAAAAATCCAATAGTACTCGATCCGGGATTTGAACCCAGGACCTGTAGATCGGCAGACGAAAAAGAACTGGTCCTAAATTTCTTGTAATTGTACGAAATTACTGGAGCGCCTGTACCTTAGTGGTACCTAGTATGTGAAAAGCTTCACCAAATTGTCAACAAGAACTTAGAAATTTTTATTGTAATGTTGATCTAGGGACGCATGTGGGACAAATAAATAAACAAGCAAACAAGCCTGTTTATCTATATGTACTCGTATATATACCTAAAATTATTTAAGGGGTATGTATTAAATATACAAATAGAAGAAGCCCTGGAAATGTTTGAGATCGAATGAAGTTGAGATGTTCATTACATTATTTTACTTCAGAACAACTTGGAACTCGACAATTTGGAATTTATTTGTTTTGAATCCCTCGATGCTTTGAATCAAACTTCAACTCTCTTACAGTAAATATCTTAGACCCTTTTATATTTATCTTCAATTTCAATAAAGCCAACTTAGGCAGAACTGAGATGGGCGTTTGCATGGCTACGTCTGAAGTTTGTATTCAAGTGTCCATAGCCCGTCTCCAAAGCCGGCAGACCGACGCGCAGACAACGTCATTCAATAGGTTAGAATAGGTTCCGATTTCAAAAGTTCTGATATATTAGAATAATTATCCCTTTGAGGAAATATGTTTATCTTCAGATATACTCATACATGTATTTTATGTGTTTAATTATTGTGTCGAACTATTCTGTTAGAAACGGATTCTTAAAATGAGAAGAGTTGTCAGGCATAATGTGGTCTAGGTAAGATCGGATTTGGCAGATTTCACATAGATAATATTATGAAGAATTCTAAAATGGGCATGATACATCAGGATATTTACCTTCTCTGACCACCAGATGAAACCAAATTTGAAAAGCATATATTAATTAAAATTTTCAGAGGCGTGTGCAAGCATTTGAACCTCTGGTCATAAGACTATCACTGTCTTTTTATCATTAAGAAAATAGATGTATATCTCAATTCTCACTATTCTTTTTATTTTAAAGTGGATATGTCAGATCTTCAAACAAAAAATGTGATGTTTTATTTCTCTACGTCCCAACAAATATCAATAAACGTTTGAAGAAAGTATAATAATTTTATAAGCGAATTCAAGAAAAGTCACGGATAAAATAGAGAATGCTTTAGAAAACTGCAATAAATATGTGTTCGGAGCGTTCAAGGTAGAACCATTGTGTGCCAATTGTTGCCATTTTCATGATTGGCGGTGGTTTGTGGCGATTTCAATATTGCGAGAGTCGTAAATTTTAAATTAACCATTATTCCATTTCAAAACAGATATTTATATATATTTGAATATATTGCTAAGAAACAATGTTTGGGATGGTTTAATTAATATGAATTTCAATTGTTTGTTCAAATTGCTATCAATTGTTATTCATCTCTTTTTATTCAGAATTATGGGGCTTTGTCGTGCCACGTTTTTTTTAAACGATCGTTATTTATTGACGAATAAAAACGTCACCAATGGGGGTGACGTTGAATTGCTCTTCAAAGTATAGAAAAGTTTAAAAGGTATCGGCGATTACATGCGCAAGATAAAAAATTAAGCTTTGTGCTTAATCTAAGAAACCACTTTAATTAACCAATGCAGAAGATTTGATTTATACATAAATCTGTTACTATGTAACATTTTCAAGTGCAATAGCATTTGACGCAGTTATTGCAAATTAAACAAATATATGGGTAATTCTACTTGTTTTTGGTCCGTTCGTTTATTTACTCCCATGTGGATACCCTCCAGGGTGTCAGTGAAAAATGATACTCTACCGGGACGTCGCTCTTCGCAGCCTGTCTCTCCTTTGTGCGTCGCGCAATAACTCTTGTTACGGCAATTTTACTTTTGTTATCTACATTATTATTTCTCGCTTATATTTTTTCCAGCGGGAGCATTTTATTAAAATATATGTCACGTCTGAGTGGATCTTATGTATAGAAGACTCAGTTCAAAGGAATTTCATGTGACTTGTTATTAGGAGATTCCTGATAGTATGATGATAACCATTTTATCATTCCACTGTTAGACAGGTCACTTTTATAATGAGAAAGATTAAACCCACATTCTGGCACGCTGGCCAATTCGGGCTGGTGGACATCACACGTCTCAGGAACATTATGGAAAACTGTAAGGTGTGCAGGTTTAGTCACAATATATACAATGTTATAGAATCAAGAAGTCTTAATTGTTCATCTTTATTGAAGCAAGCGTCACATATATAGAATATTCGTATAATGTATAATAATATGTAGGTATTGGTTCGCTCAAATCAAATCTTCACCCAGGGCCATCACCATGATTAGAGTAACCTGCACCAGAAAGGCGTGGTAGTTCTATATTCTAGCAGCGTTGGACTTGCGAGAATTTACTATAATATGTCTCCGGTCCATCCAAAATATGAGTCCTGTCTTATGAGAGTACTGTTATTGAGATCGGTGCGTATGAAAAATGATATTCTGGTCCGTAATAGCGTGTCGCTCGTCAGAAAAATACTTGTCTTTGAGCTCGGCATAATATCTCTGTTATTACGAAGACTTTGTCTTCGTTGCCAACCTCATTATTCGCCCTGTATTCCATTTAATAGCACATTATATAGAAATTTCGAGCTTTGTATGTGTAACTAATGAACCGAGTCCCTGAGGACTCTTTTCTGAGCATTTAATAATTTCTTACATATATTTTTTATATTTGGTAAATGTTTCTTTATACTCTTTTGTACGTCGAAATTCTTTCTTATAGACAATTATTTTCTTGATCGTTTCGATGTATTGTTTGTGATTTTAAGTAAATGTTATTTTTGTCCCTTAAATTATTATTTTTATTTTTTACTGCTAAACTACTACTTTAAGAAAACATCACGCCTTTAATTCCCTAAGAGGTAGGCAGATGAGTGTAGTACAATCCCACGTTTCATCAGTTAAGTTTACCTCCTACTATGGAATAGGTGGTGAGGCTCATGCCATACTTTAATATTGGCTATTTGGCTCGCGGCTATACTGGCAATGAGAGCCTTAATTTTAGTCACCTCTTAAAACAGCCTGGTATCCCGGCATAGTGTCAGGAGATGCATCCTATCTTCTTCTCGACATGGATATGTGTAATAGTAGTGTTTAGGTAGCGAAGTGAGATAGGCGGTGGTCCAACCCCGGATTCTGCCATCTTGTGCATCATTAAGTGAAAAACTCGAAGTTCTAATTGTAGTGACGCTTTTAAGCGATCTGTTAATTCTAGTAACGTTGAGCGAGATTCGCTTTTAAACAAATAGTCAACAAACCGCAACAAACAGATCAACCCTTATACCTTGTCTCCAACAATCCGCACTGAAACATCATGGAGTATTTTCTATTTGCGGACGGTGATACCTGGCTTGTACTGTAATACGTAACATCATGCCTGTAATCCTCGAAGAGGTAGGCAGAGGAGTGTAGCACACTCCCACGTTTCACCAGTTGGTACTGTAACATCTTTTTAAAAGCCATAGGCTCCCGTTTGACCATAATCACACGATAGTCAGCAAGATGTAGCCTAGTCTGAAGTAGCACGCTTGCTTAGAAATTAAGTCTCGTTCTAAATATCTGTGGATTTCAATTACTTATATAGTCACAAATTACATAGACATCGTTTCTAACACGGAATGTGGCTCGCTTTGTGTTCAATGCAATATCTGTTGTTGGTCCCGTCTTTTGTCGTTCCATATTACACCGCTCATTTTTTATATTAAACAGCTTTCATAAAACACCGGTGTTTTCCTCGGTTCCAGTTCCGAGAATTGTTTTCGTAAATATTTGTTGATATTGAATTTTTCTCATGAGTACCCACTAAGCTGACTGTGATATTACGCAGTCTAATATTCAATAATAAAGTAGACTAATGTCGGCCTGATGGTATTGTTTCATCAGTATTTCAGATATTTGGCTGTATTTTCCAAAAAGTGAGATGAAACCAATGTAAATAATTCAACTTATTGACACTTGTTTAATGTAGGTTCATAACATAATCCAATAATAGATCTGTTTAACTATCTTGTTGGTCGTGTTGGTTGCAAGCGCGACTGCCGATTGAGAAGTCCTGGTTTGAAATCCCAGCTTGGGTGCTATTGGACTTTAACTTTGATTTTCTAGTAGAAATTTCTAGTAGTGGCTCGGAGTGTGGATTTGTTCCCGGTGTATAGCAATAGACTAACCACCGATTCCATATTGGGACGTAAACTTAACTGGTGAAATGTGGGAGTGTACTACACTCCTTTGCCTACCTCTTCGGGGATTATATCTTATAAAAACATTTTGTGATAAAATCCCACATAGCCGTTTAAAATATTATCCTTATTTATATACGAAGCGACGAAAGCTGTGGAGAAATATCTCGCAATGTTGCTGAGTGTAAAAATCCGTAAAATCGTCTTAAATCTACGTTTGTTTAGCGAATTGTCTTACCACCGGCGGGCAGATAGAAGCGGACAATGCTAAAGTCAACTTATTCATTAAAATGCTTGTATAATTTATTCTGGCACTTATTTACAGTAAAATAATGCAGATAACCCTGTTCATCTGATAGGACACCTGTGTCTAGTGGAACTATAAAAGTATTGATTATGCTAATGATGATATCCAGATATGCTGCATGAGGTGTTTCAATTTAGTCCAGCAATAATGATTCTTTGAAATCAAAATCTCAAATCATTGAACAAAGTTACTTTGATGTTATATGATAGATGAGTGCTTGTGGTCAATTACCGTCAAGCGATTTGTGTACACTTATATAAAAATCATCAGTATAATCGTCATCATTCAGCCTTTTTATATTTAAAATGTTTGATACAGGTCTCCATTCAGAATGAGAACGTTAATGTCATAGTTTACGACGGAACGATTAAAAAGTCCATGAAGATGAAGGCATGGTTTTATCTCATTTAACGTGTTTAAAGACGTCTTATTTAAAGTGTGCTTAGGCGATACTTTTGCTAGTCACTGCCGCTATATCGCGAATCTCCTTCATAATTTCTTTGCCACCAGCCGGAACTGTTCGTGTCGGTACTGTCGTTCCGAAAAGAGTCTACACATGTATCAAATTGTACATGTGTGTATACAATTTTTTGTCCTTTGTAGTCATAGATCGAGCATGTTTAGGAGGAACGAGACAAAATATTATTTTGAAATGTGTAATATGCATTTATATGTACTTTTATTCTATTCTAGAGTATAAATGCGCGGTATTGTCCCTAAAAATGCTATAAAGCAATAAAAAAGACAACGATGTATTTACGATATAAACTTCACAATTATTTACTCGTTCTCCGTGTGACAGGTGGCTAAACGCTCCGCGGTGACTTAAATAAATTAAATTCTCGCAAATCAAATAAGTCGAGAGTCGCTGTACAATGAACTCATTAATGGAATTAACTGACCTAATTATTCTTTTTAACGGAATGAGATTTCATACCTTTGTTTCTGCCGAGATTTGTTATGTTTTGTGCTTGCGTAATAAATTTATATTTATTTACGTAAATTTTCCATATTTAGAATTTTCCCTACTTATACAAAAGAGGATATTTGGTTATTCACCGTTGTTTTAGTATTGGCCATTCTTTCTTAAAAACTGTAAGCAGTGCTTGTGTGTACATATTACGAGTGCTGTAAAAAAATATTAAAGTAGTCCAGCGTTTCTCCATTAATGCTTCTATCAATGATTAATCGTAATTTTTTTACACAGAATATTACATCAAACATCTCGTTTCTTCTTTCTTCATGTAACTCCTCGGTCAGCAAATGGAAATAGAGAACGGTGTAATCAAATGGGTTAAAGTAAAATGTGAAAAAATGTAATAATAAAATCTGGCCCATTTACTTTACTTGATTGTTACATATCCATGCATATACATGTAACAATGTATATATAATTTTGTGTTATTTCACACTGATTCATCCACTAAATGTAGATATATATATATCTTTTTGTTTATATGAGTTATTACAAATTCATGTCGTACTCTTCGTACGCTCAAAAAATGTAGAATTCGTTCTGATTTAACATGTTCACGGAGTGCTGTGTCATGTGGCCTCGATAATGGGGTCTGTGGAAACAAGAAAGGCAACCCGTGAAGTGGTATGTCTAAATCATTATCATCATCAGCCTATTTCAATCTACTCTTCTGCTTGCCGCATCCCGCTTGTCTGCAGCCTTTCGCAAAACGCTGTTTTATCTCTCCGGCGGGCGCCCTACACTAGGTTTCCCTAGCCGCGGTCTTTAAACCAGGATTCAGGCCTGAATAAGCTCCAAGTAGTCCTCCAAATGAAATCATGTAATTGGGTAGCCTAATAAAAATCGAGGTCGACCCTTAAAAGGGTGAAAAGTGACTGGTATTCATATATTTCATTTCATTAATTGTTCTTTTTTAAGTATGCCCCTTGGGAGTAATCTCACCATTTCGTAATTAATAAATACATACATATATAATTTCTGGGGTCAGAGCAGGAGGGATACTACCGCGCATGTACGAGTTTGTACAGTGAGGGGAGCACAACAGGTGCTTTTAGGTATATATTTTTTACTTTACACACCTTAAAAGATTAGTTATTTCGGTAATATAAAATATTTGAAAGAAACTGAAAAATAAAGAGATAATAAAAAAACGTAAACGAAACATCACGCCTGTAATCCCCGAAGAGGTAGGCAGAGGAGTGTATAGTACACTCCCACGATTCACCAGTTACGTTTACGTCCCAATTTGGAATAGGTGGTGAGTCTATTGGCATACACCGGGCACATAATATGAGTTATTAAATATCGTTTGTTGTATGTATATCGTTTATTTGCTTGTTTGCTTGTATCTATGCTTTATTAGAAAAAAAAGTAATTCCATAGTTACGTTGCTTCCGAGAAATAGAAGAGAACTTTCGGTATTCATTTCGTGTCTCTCTCTCTGATCTTTCAAGCGGAATTTCACTGACTCTAGGCTCTGACCGCAGGTGTCTTAATATGCAATGAGAGGTACTATCCGGTTCGCGTATTTGTAAAAGAACTGATTTATATGCCACCTCTATTTATAAATACAAGTTTAATTTACGTACACCGACTAATGGAATTGTTCCCGCGGGACTCGCATCCTGTAGGAATGACACATAACCGAGTAATTGGACTATTAATGCGCTGTGCAAATAGTGATTTAATGTTTTGTTTTCAAACGAATGTGCCTGTGCGGACTTTATTATTTATTGGCATTAATTTATTAAATCAACTTAGTATTTCCACTTTATACAAGCAAAGGAGTTAATTAATTAACAAAATAAATAATCGCTTTTTTAAACAAAAACAACTGTAATTTTCGCAATAATATGTAAAAAAGTATTTTGCTAATTTATATTATTTTCTTTTTCTAATGTTATATGAAAGACTGCGTCGTTGCTTGTGTCATTGCTAGCGCGACTGCTGATCCAGAGGTCCTCGGTTCAAATCTCGGGTCGGTTATATTGGAGTTTTCTAACTTAGATTTTCCACTAGACGTTTCTAGTAGTGGCCCGGAGTCGGGATTTGTGTCCGGAGTATGGCAAAGAACTCAACCTTTATTTCATAGTGGGGCGTAAACGTAGCTGGCGAAACGTGGGAGCGTAATGCATTCCTCTGCCTATCTCTTGGGGGATTACAGCCGTGATGTAACTTTACATTAAAAAAAATAATGTTGAAGTTATTCATTCATTAGTTTATTCATTCATTCATTTATTCATTCACTCATTCATTTATACATTATTTTATTATTTGTTTATCATATTAGCTGTATAAACAAGTATGTAGACATTTGTGTATGTTCCAGCTGTCTCATTTCTCTCTAGAAATGCTATCATAATATCTGCCTAGTTAAAAACCAGACGAACGTTCTTAAAAATATCAGTACCTGGCCGCTTCTAACTGCTGTAATCTGAAAAAAAAATCTGTCAATTTGTATTAGATCAAACTGGGAGTATCAAAACGCCCTCACAATTATATTATCTGTCGGATTGTTGTGAGGTCTTCCTAATTTACGAGGAAAAACTTTTAATTGGATTCGGGTCGAGAGGATGCCCCCTTGGTTGTTTATTGATGTTGTATCTAAACAAATTATGGCATTTTGTTAGCGAGTTTCTTGCCAATTGCTCATTACATGCTGATTAGCGGGCCGTTTTCGGAAATGAAGGAGATTTCATAGGGGGGCCAGGAGTGGGTAGTGGCACCTCAGATGTCTATTTAGAACTTGTATCCAAAATGTAGTACTTATTACGCAGACACGGGAAACGTGAGTGTACTACACCCCTCTGCCTACCTCTTCGGGGATTACAGGCGTGATGATACGTTTGTTTACGCAGAGTCAGGTATTCCACTACGTAACGCATTACTTAAGTAGTCAGTTGGATTGAATTGAAACAGAAGAAATATTTATCTGGAGAAAGTATGGTGAAGGAAAATGTATGGAAAAGGTAGCAAGATATACCTCCCTACATGTATAATGCAGACGAGGTTGAACCTGCAGATTCTTTTGCCTTATTAGGCTTATAAGAGTCTTTTATTGGGGTCAACGTCAGCGAATTTTTGTGTGCCAAGAGGTAAAATCTTCTATTATCGAAGCAGAATCATTGCAGCTGCTTCCAGCGACTGACAAAAGCAAGTATCCAGGTCTACTTCATTTTGTACATGAGTGTATGTGCTGGTAAGAAGATTAGTTATGTAGAATATTTCTTAACTATAGAGCAATGTGGACGTGAATGTACCCCTACATCAGGTGATGGGCTTATATCAAACTAACCTATTCGAGGATCCTTTAACGAAAGTAGAGTCACAATATTCTCACTTAACGAATGATAGGACCATCGTCTCGTTGGCAACGCTCTCGTCTAAGGAAGGAGCATCGTCTATCATAGCTGACACGTTCCAACGTAATTTATCATAACATCATGCCTGTAATCCCCGAAGACGTAGGCAGAGGAGTGTATTCCACTTCCACATTTCACCAGTTATGGCATTTGTCCCACCATGGAATGGGGTGAGTCTAGAATCAGCTGTGAAATTTGCTCGTTGCTGCTCTAATAATAGAGCTGCTTAGGTAAGACTATAGAAACGTAAATTATTGGTCGCCGCGGGCCATTTTCGGGAACCGAGCGGGTATAAACAACTTCTGTTTAATAGACGAACTTCGCTAAAACAGATGTTTTGGTCATCAATTTGATCAGCGATTAAGTGTTAAAGGCAAAGTTGGGAGGTTTATTGCGCGGAATAAGACAGAAGCTTAAAAACAATATTGGGGGTTTTTCCAACGACTGTATTACAAAGAAGAAACCAAAAATTTAGTGTGAAAATATGTATATGCATCCGTAGGGAGCAGAGTTCTTAGTTCATGTTTCGTTACTGGTAGCAATAGATCTGGGCAATTGATTGAGGTATACACATCTTCATGTTGTTTTTAAGGTTTTTTTATATTGATACCTGATTTTAAGTTGTAAGGGCTGTAACGTCTGCCAACCCGCACCTTTCCAGTGTGACAGATCATGGCTTTAATCTCTCTTATTTAAAAGAAGATGCGCACCGAATACTGGAATAATACAAATCTTGATATATGTTTCAATATAAATTGTTAAAACACATGCAACGAGGAGATACTATGGCATTTGTTATAAATTAATTATTTATACGCTGACGTCCGAATTGCTATACCTTAACTGGAATGCTGTAACTTTTCCAGAAGCTCCATAATTCCCGCGTCCGGCCACACGCGTCCCGTCACCGGGTATGATACGACACGTCACGCGCTGCCATTACTCTCTGCCGCCCCCCCACTGAAGAGTAATAATTCAAGAGGGTGCCGGCGTGTAAGATGTTTCGTGTTTTAGGGGCTCTCGCAATATGTAGGTTATGGTGTCAAAATTTTGCATCGTCCTTGCGTGTATAGATCTGTGCGAGGTGTAAAATATTTTATTTAAAATGGGCGGGGCATATATATTTATTATTATAATCCTTACGTTAGTGTCCAGTCTTAAACAGCAGAAAAGCTTGTAGGAATATTTCTATTTTTTCTATCTATCTTTCGGTCTGGAGAGTGTGGTTTCCGATCCACGTGTATATTAGAGGCGATCGTCTCAGTCCTTAGGAATAATGACGCGTCTATGAAAGTCAAAGTCAAAGTCAAAATCATTTATTTATATAGGATTTACAATCACTTATAAACGTCACTATAGTTAAGTTT
>DVOY01000530.1:0-11233 GCA_018237585.1 Apyrrothrix maculosa | reverse complement strand
CACCCATTCTGTTGTTCTTCATTAAGGTCGAGCATACCGCCAGTGGGGCCAGCCTGGCAGGCTATGGCCTTTTTCATTCTGAAAGGACACCAGTGTCCGACAATGAAACAGTAGAAGGATTGATAATGATAATGAGGGATGTATGTAAGGGTTGATAATGATAACGATGGCATATTTAATTCCCTGAGGTTTGAATACGTCCCGAATATTCTCTTTACTCAGCAGTAAATCTGGCCTTAGATATGTGTAAAAACATGTCTGGTTTTTGTTTCTATAAATAACATTTTCTTATGGTCGTTTTTATAATTTTTAATCTTCCTCTCCGATATTGAATTATCAATTCAATTTAGTGTGATAATCCCGCTAGAATATTTGTTCTGGATGATTTGCAATTCGGTTTGTTTTGACATACAATCCAATATTTAAAAAAAAATTAACTAGACAGAGAGCATGGATAGAAGATGTGGTTTAGGTAGAACTTGATCATTATCGCTACAGGAAATCTGTTATCCACGTGTTATAGCAGGAACGATAAAATGGGTCGGGAGGGGAAAAAAACGTTGTGTCCAATGTACTCACTTAAGCAAGAAAACGAAGCCTAATTTTCTGAACAATGGTATGTTCCAGTTGCCACTTACGGATGGCACGTACTTCGACCTCATGTTTTCATGTGAACAAGAAGTTTGAGTAATAAAACAAGTTATAAGATAAAATACTTTATTTAAGCTTATATACTTATGCATTGTTAACTATTACGTAGTGTTGTAAATTACAATAAATAGATTAAAAAATAGGGTTGTATAACAAATCATTTTTTCTTGTATATAATTGTAGCATAAGTAACCATCAAGATACATTTATATTTCGGTAAAAGTTCTACGTCAAACATATTTTAACATCGTATCTTAAATAGCATATAGGTAATTTTAAAAATTGTGGTTTATCTGCAGCTTATCTGTTCATCATAATTTATTCGTTTGGTGCACCAATAACTTATCTGTCCAGTTTCATTTTTTTATAAACTCATTATTGTCTACTGTTAATGTTAGTTGCGTTTTATTGAAACATTCCGGAAGCTGTGTACAAAGCCTTAAATTTAAATTAGAAGAAGTAAAGTATCACAATATTGCGCGCAATTCGTAGTAGTATTAAGGACCAATTTGTAAATATTAAAAAAAAATATAGATACACAAACGATTAAATATTTGTTACCTGAAATTATTTACATCTTCTTCATTATCTGTTAACAAGAACATGTCAAAGTAGAACAGGCACATAAATACTACTTGAAATTCTCATAACTGAAAATTCTTTGATGACTAGGTTTAACTTCATACCGTTTTATTCTTAAAATATTCTAGTACTTAAATATTGGTTTATTTTTTGTTACAATTTTGCTTAGCATATTGATAAATGAGGTTATATACAATTAGAAAAAAACACAGGATTGCTGCGTGGTAGTGCATTGGCATATTGGAAATAGCATTTAGGATCCCCTTTTGTTTTTTGTCGACACTGTTTACTTGATTTATCAAGTTTTTTGAACACTTTTCTGCAGATTGTTTCATCCCAAGTGTTTCCGTCTGGTCCATATCCGATATATAATTTATTGGACTCTTCGAGATAGAAGTACATTCGGATATAGTTTCATTGGCATAAGATTGTTCATTTACTTTTAATTTCTCTGCACTATTTGTTTCTTTTTCTAGCAGTATTTGTGAATATTTCACTTGATGGCCAGTCTCTCTTTCTGTTCCCGAAGGTACTGGAGTTTTCCTAGCCTCAATTTGTGTTTCAAAACAAATATTAAGACTTTCTTGCAAATAACTGTCAATCTTCGTCAATTGTTCAGGCACGACAAAATTTGCGAGTGGACTGCAACTTCTTTTAGGAGTTTCAATAACACGTAGTTTTTCAGTGATGTTCTCGATTTTCGTGTCCGCCTCCGTATCTTTTTCTTTAAATATTGAATTAACGATTTTATAACTTTGGAGATCTTCAAAGTCGTCTTTGATAAACTTTATCGGTGTAACCGCTCGATTCATTTGGAGGGCAGAGAGGTGGGGAAACGAGTCAAATTCGGGTGGTATTGGTGTGAATTTTACTTTTATCACGTCTTCATTTGTAATTGTTTCCGTTTTAATTATATCATCAATATAGTCTCTTGTTCCACCGGACCCAGTAGTCTCAAAAACATTGGGAGATTCTGTAACATCGTGTCGTGTCGAACTGTGTACTCGGTCGACAGTTACTTTACTCAGTAACTTTCCATCCGCACTCCTGATGTCGGAAAACAACCCTCCATCGAAGTGGAGGGGCGTTTCCAATTTTCTTGTTCTTTGTGGCGGGGGGACGTCGTCGGGTGCAAGCGGCGAGGGGGAGACGGGGCGGAAAGTTGTGGTCGAATAAACAGTGTCGGTGTGGTATATGATGGCGCCGGGGCTCCTAGCGGGCGTGTATCTTACAGAAAGGTCGGCCTCCCTTGGCGAAGAAACTCTGTCCCTCGAGATTTTTCTTGCAGACCTGTAGTGGAGCAGTGATATTTAAACAAATGCTGGATAGTCATTTAGATAGATTGTATAAAGTGATTTGGACTCTTAACATTTTTAACCTCTATAAAACACACCTGACAATGATCTGTAAAGCTACATCGAACGGGACTTGACTTGTGGAAAACTTTCAAGAGCGTTTACTTTAATTGAATATAAGATACTCGTGAAACCTCGTCTGATATTTTCAAAGGGAGTTCAACAATTTTCGATATGTGGATTGGCCGATAATATATCTGCACAGATCCGCTTCAAGACAGCGTAATAAGACTTAATCACTTTTATTTTAATAAACAACAATTCAATAAGAGTTTTACTTATTTCTGTAAAATCAGGTATTGGAAGTGACGACCGTAAGTAAAATATTACATTAACTAACAAAGAAATATATATTAATTATAAATATATAATAAATATGGAAACATAAAATAGCCAAAACATCTACTATGTATATCATTCACAACTGTATGATATAGTAAGCGTTTATACAAGCATACATTTTCGAGGACAGAATGTAATATTACATATAGATAAATTAATGTGAACTACTCTACAAAATATACGACCTTCTTGAAGTTCGGGAAGGTTGGAGTGATGGGGCTGCGGTAAAACAGTTAATATGATACTCTACAATGAATCACACTTTTGTAAACACACAATATACTGTTAATTATCGGGAGAAAAATAACACAGATTGGCAGCGTATGACGAGCTTTGTATGAACAATTCGATAACCTTATAATCTGCTAGTGTGTGTACTTCTCGAAATTAATGACTCGGAGAGCATCAGCGAGACGTGTGCGTGTATTTTACATAAATTAAATAATGTGGCAATGGAATTTCCGTTATGCAATCGAAAATAAATTTAGTATGTCGAGGGAGCTCATGATTCTTAGATGGATCGATATGTACATGAGGTAACGTGTTTTGACTATTTTATGTATCCGCATCGACCATACATGTGGTGGGGGTAGAGAGATTTTGTTATAGGATTGTTGACGGTCCGAAAGTTTTTGTTGAGACAGAGCTCAAACATGACAACTAGTGGTGTGGGTGGTGTTGGGTGGTGTTGGAAGTAGGCTCGTTTCATACGCACCGTGCAGTTGAAGCACTGACTGTGGTAGTTATTGTTGAGCGCCTCCACCCACCTGTCGCCTGCCTCCACGGGGAACCCGCAGGCGAAACATTTCGTAGTAAATAACTCGTTCCAATCTGAAAATGTATTGCCAAGTATTACAGATTAAACGAAATGACATTTTGCAACTAAATGTAATTACGCAATATACATTTCAAATTTACGCATAAAGCTTAACCGTTAATAAATTTAAATTTTAAATGAAAATTTTCATATAAAACACGCCAATTGACTGCAAACCATAACGAAATGGTCTCATTTAAATAATAGCACCTGATACATTTTTTGAGAACTCACATTTGCATTAATTAAAACAAGAATGGATAAATATTGCGAAATGTATTACCTGCTTCACAGTATGGTAAACCATCTTCTAAGAAGAACGGATTGTTACCGAATAATTTCCCACAATAAACACAGCTGAAACATTCCGGGTGGAAATGTTTACCGATGGCATTTAAGCAGTCCTGGACGAGAAATCAATAATTGAGATTTGTAACACGTTGAAAATCGGTTATAATTTAATGCAAGGCATAACTTGTAAATATTTCATAGAATCTTGTCATAAAAATAATCAAAAAATAATAATAATTTTGCAAATGTTTAAGTACGCTAAGTGTGTATCGATACTCACGCCCTTAATTTTCGCGTGGCACTTGTCGCAGGCGGGCGCGATGTATTGCTCGAAGCAGAACTCGCAGTACAGCTGGCCGTTCTCCTCCACGAAGCCGATGTCCTGCAGCTGGCGCCGGCACGTGGCGTTGACGCAGATGAAATGTTCGGGGCACCAGATGCGACCCAAAGCTGTTATGAAGGGGCCCCTGGATATAGAATATGGAACATTTAAAATATGGACGGTTGACAGGTTGTTAATATATTTCAATATTCATACTAAAAATATTAATATATGTTAAATTATTAATGATAAAGCTCATGCTTTACTAAACTCGTGCTGTTGTTGTTTATTGGTTGATTTTTACGTGGTTATATAATTGATGTTTTCGTTACCTGATGATGGGTTTGTCACACTTATGGCAAATATATCGGCCGTCCGCCACATCCACAGAGGTCATCGTGCTCAGAGGGCGGGCGATGATGTGAGAATCCCTTCGACCGTCATCGTTCCTGTTATTTTTCTTCTCTCGCCTTGTAACTATGACTTCTGGTTCTGGATCATCTTTCTTGTTTACTTCATCGGGAATGTTAACTTCATCAGAGTGATCTTTCTTTTCTATGGTATGATCATGTGAAGCATTTAGATCACTGCCGTTATCTGTATTGTTCGATTTTAACAGTTTATATGAATATAAAGTATTATCAGACAGACTATTAGGTAACATTTTGATATCGTCGTCTTGGAATTTTATGTGGCTTTTGCCATTTTCCACATTCACATTTTTTTCTAATGTGTTGTTTTTATACAAATTGTTACATTTCTCACTGTTTTTGAAACTCTCCTCTGGTTCTGATCTACTAAAACTGTTGGAATCATTGATGGCATCCATTCTTTCAAACAGTTTACGTTTATTTAAGGTATTCGAATAATTGTTTTCAAATTTACTTTCCGCTTTCTGTACATCTTGAACATTCATATCATTTTCTACCATGAAACTAGATTTTACGTTGTTCTCTTTTTTTCTCAAAAGTGTATCAGAATTATTAAACATTTTGTTTAAGACTTCACCACTTGAGTGATTATCACCATTTTTGATTTTTTCAGCGCTGTTTACGTTTTGATAATCTTCGTTGTACATATTATTATTGTTTTTCAAAGCAAAATCAGATTTTTTTATACTGTTACTAGAGTTATACGTGTTCCGAATTGGAGTACTATGAGCGTTAAATGTTGGCACCGGAGTTGTTGGAATTGGGGGCGGCACTGGAGTATTTTCGTTATTTGAATGAGCACTTGCTATTAAGTGACATGCATTAATATCTTTATGACTGAAGATAGGATTGAAGTCTGCCGCTTTAAACGGTTTATCATATGCTTTTTTAAGAGGACGCCTCAAAGTATTTTCTTGACTACTTTCGCCAGAAGGAGCACTGTCTGAATTAAGAGGATGTTTTGTTACAATTGTGTCTTGTATTTTATCGGCCATGGTTTGAATATGGTCAGCAGGTTTAATTTTTCTCTGAATACCGATTTCGTATCCGTTAAGCGCCATCTTCGCCATTTTCCTGATAAGTCTTTCCTCTGCAGGACTCTTGAATTCGGTTTTGTGTGAATTGCTGGTAATCTGCGTTTCGTTAACTGTTAGAAAAACAAAACACTCAAATAAAAAAACAAACACAAGTTAAGTTATTAGTTAAAAAGAGAGGTTAAAAATACTGTCTAACTATACAAATTATTGCCTATAAAACACTTAATAAAATTATTTTATCCATGCAACACAGCACAAAAACAACAACGAAAACACGCCTTTTTATAATTTCATCACCTAATGTTCCCATTGCAGGAACCGCAAAGGGGTACACGCGACCCAGGAAGAACAGCTTTATTCAAAACTCCTCTTCCACGTTTTGGGGCTGATGACACACCAAATGTTTTGCCACGAGCGCCAGCTCCTACTCCGGAACCTGTCGATGGGGTAGGATCACACACTGGATCTTGGTTAGCACCAGAAATCGAAGGATGTGGTTGATACATTGGAGTCTGTCTAGCGTTGGAAAAGTTTTCATTAGTAATATTAGCTGATGAACTCTGTTGGGGCGTCGACAAACTCATGACAGGCGGCGGGAGCACTTGTTTAGCGTTAATATTGGGTAACTGTATGTTAGATTCTATCTGTTGTTGTGAAAATCCAGATGCCGAACCACCCTTTCTTATCTCTATTACTTTAGCAGATTGTGATCTTTCGAACTCTTCAAAAGTTTTCCTTGTTGTCTGCACAGTAGTGTTACCGAATTCTGATATATTTTGGGATTGCATTTGTCTTTGCCCATAATTTTGATTAATCATCGAGTCTTCTTTGAATCTAACATCACCCTTCTGATAACTTTCAGTTTTGTAACCCATGTTTGAAACACCTTGTTGTTTTACTACAAAAGATTGGTTTTGACTTTGGGCCATGGACATATTTGAAAGCTCTGTATTACTTTGCGATGATTCATACTCCCTTTTTGAAATCAACGGTGATTGCGGAGGAAGTAACGTTTGTCCATACATGGATTGTTGTGGTGTTTCTTTGATACGCGGAGCCTGCGCTTTCAAGACGTTACTTGGTGGTCCTGGAGCTGGAGAGCGTGATCTGCGCTTAGGTGTAGGGGAGCGACTTGCTTCCCTACTAGAAGGATCATAGACATGACTTTCTGGTGCTGAATGCTCAACAGTAACCAAATTTAATTGGTAATGCGGTATTATGGGTGCAGGTTTGTTAATTAAACTGGGAGTTGAAGGTCGGCTACGGACTGGAGATACCCTTAACGATTGTTCATTAGGGACTGGTTGGAAAGTCATAGAAATGGGGGTATCCTTATGCTTAAATTGAACGGGAACTTGCGGTGTGGGAGTTTTAATTTGTGGCATGTTAGGATTTGTAGATATAGATGCAAACGTGGTTGGCTTCCGATCTTGAGATTTGTCCCTCGGTTTCGATGGAGGATCTGTTGTTGGAGTGACAGGTCTATGCGGAACGGCGGGAGCATTGTATAATTCAGGACTGATACCTCTTTGAGAGGGCAACAATTCAAAGTTTTGCTGGTATATAGGAATACTATCAGGTTTTTGTAAGCCCGATTTTGATCTTACAGCTGTAGATGATAAGGTTTCTTTTTTATCAAGTTGTTCAAAGTAATTTTGAGCCGTTTTTACAGAAGAATAACCCCGTGCTGTACTCACAGAACTAGATGCTGCTTTTGCTTCGGCTACAATCATTTCGGATTTTTCTCGTGAAAATTGTTCATAATTTGACTTTAAATCCTTACTGATTGGAGGAAAATTACTTCTCACAGAGAATTCGTCAGGTTGTGGCGGTGGAAATACTTGTTTTGCTACTGGCTTAAATGCTGATTCAGCAGAAGATGATTGTATTTTACAAGCATTTTGCATAGACGTAAACTCGGAATAATCTTGGTTTTGAATTTTACTACCAGATGTTTGTGTTGCAACTGGACGTATTAAATCCGACGTAGTAGATTGCACTTGCATCGTGGAAGTTGCAGTATAATGAGATGGTGGATTTGCAATATTTAGCGGATTCAATGGACTATAGGGACGATCAGGAGCGATCGTCAGAGCTTCTCTTAACGAGCCGCGTTCAATTGTTGGCATCTGTACGGGTGTGAAGGGTCTTTCAGGAGCCGTCGTTAAAGCCTCTACAAAAGGAGAGGAATTGCTATCGCGTGGTACCTTGGGCTCAATAGTTATTTTAAAGTCCGGCGGAATATATGGTGTTGTTTCAGGAGGCATAGGAACTGGATCATCTTTTTTTTCAGGCGGATTATAAGTTTTGATGGGAGGTATAGGTGAGATTGCCCGTTTTGGTTGCTGACTAAATATTGGAGATGGTTTTGTAGTTGTTTCAAGATCTTGGGGATTCGTAGTTTGCGCTGATAATGGTGCTGCCGGTTTTTTATCGTCATCATTGCTAGTAGATAACATAATGCCTGGAGCTGGTTGAGGCAATGGAGAATAAGGCCTGTCTGGTGCGGTAGTAAGTGCATCCACCATAGAATCAGCAGTCGCTGAAGCAGCAGGATTTGGTTTGTCCATTGGCAAATTAGACGACTGAGCCGTATAAGACGATATATTTTTTTCCGCTATTTGTTGGGCCTCTTCTTTTGATCTATCCACTGATCTCGATGTTTCCATATCGACTTTAGAGCGAGACTCTTCAGTGTAACTTGAATCATGTGAAACTTTTTCAATAGTAGAAGCTTGTTCCTTATCATAGGTCCTTGCGTTTTCTGATGCAGTTATTGCAGCTTTTCTATTATCTTCTTGTGATGTTTTCACAGTTACGTGGCTTTGCATTGAAGTAGACTGTGCAACTTGTTGCATTGCGCTTTGTTCCATTACTATTTTCTCAGTTTTCATTTGATTGCCTACAATTCCTTCAACTGGGGGGTTCGACTGGGACTGACAAACAGTGACAGTTTTATTTTCAGATGTGGACTTTTCAGACATAGATCGTATAGTACAACTAGTCTTTTGTTTGAATTGTGACTCAATATTTTGTAAGACAGGTTCCGCTTTAGCCACAGTTGCTGTTTCAGTTGACATGGAGGCGGAAGAATATGAGACGTTTGAAGTAATCTCTGCTGTTTGTCGAGAAGATGAAACAATCTGTTCCGCAGATTTTTCTTGCTGTTTAGTTATATGAGAACACGATTCTGTATTCATGCTTGGTGTTTCTACAGACATAGAAGCTAAATCTGTGTTAGGGATTGTTTGAAACGTTTTCGAAACAGTATCATTTAAAGGTTCGTCTTCAGGAGGATTTTGTGGGGGCCACACAATGGTTTTGACGTTTTTAGCTATTAGTATGCAACAACAGTATGGGTTACGTAGTGAAGGAGGGGGAAATAAATGAAAATTTTAATTAGTTAATTTCAAAAACTACAGCGTATATAACAAGCTAGTTACTAAATAATAATATATTTTAAGAGCGGGCGCATGTGTGTTATCTGACTGAATGACAAAAATATTGCGTAGTAAACAACGCATGACTGGACAGAGAGGTTGAGTGCCAAAAAAGAAGTTATTTTGATGCTGCACCTGACATTGGCCGCAGCGTAGCGCATACACATTACTTTGGTATTTACATATAGACATAAATAGCAATTTATAAGCAGGGCTGTGATTATTTATAAATTACCTTTAAAAATGGAAACTGGCGCCTCTGTCAAAACAAATAACAACTTAGTAATTGTACCATTTGTTACAATAGGTGTCGCAGTTAATTCATTTACATCATGTTATATTACCAAATTATTTAAACCACTTTATAAATTTCTGTCGTTCACATAGTTAATTTTTCTATCAAGATTTACGTTCTTTTACATATTTTAATTAACAATTTTTAACTAAATTATTTATTTAATAATTATTCAGTGTTGGTTACATGGTAACTAAATTTGTAGTAATAGTCGCAGTAGTTTGAAGTAATTAAATATATGTGTATTAAGAAAACTTTATAAAAAGCCACTTCAATTGTATTGTACTATGTTAGTGATTACATTATTTTCCAACTAACTATTTACATATAGTTTTACCTTTTATCTTTCGATTGTCGCTGTGGCACGATCCTCACAGAATAATAATACTTTGTTAATTTCAATATATTTTCAAGAACGTTTTATAAAACATGAAAAACAAATAAGTTGTATAAAACATTTAGTATTCATACAGTAGAATTCGTTTTTTCAACCCTTCAAAAATTGTAAATTGTTGAACTAAATATAAAACATATTTAAAATATATAGTTTTAAAAGAGACTATAAATATAGTATAAAATCGAAAAATATACACGGACGATTCCAATATGAGGAATAATTCTTAAATTAGTAATTGTATAAAAAGCATTATAAATTAGAAATATCAACAAATGTATAATATGACAATTGTATGTAAGTGTATCTTAAAATTACTAAAATACTGAAGCAAATGACAAGATACGTTAAGGAGTTCGTACTGTGTTGCTTAATAGAAAATATTACAGATCATAAAACTCATACACACTAACTCCTGTATAGCTGTACTTTTCTGTTTCTCAGAATCACCTTAGTGCAGTTCACAAGTAGCAGTTATCAAAAATACTATTTATTACTAGCTCCCCAAGCCCCCAATGGGTACTACGTGCACTACATGGCCTTACATAATCTCATTGAAAACACATGTATATGACTGCTGTATAGGTTTTGTTACGTTTCATCATACATAATGGATTCCCATTGCTATATGGAACTATACTTCAAGTGGCATATCTATACCACTTGCAGGACACACACGCCATACTATAGTCGTACTCATATTTATACATTCACATATCTACCTGCGAGTTTCATAGATGGGTATACGGACAGTACAATAGGTGTTTGGGTGTGTGCTGCAAGTGGCATACGAGTAGATCCGGTATAAGGAGAGTACAATAGGGTGTTTGAGAGTGTACTGCAAGTGGCATAGATCGGTATACGGAGAGTACAATATTTGTTTGGGAGAGTACAATAGGTGTTTGGGAGTGTACTGCAAGTGACATAGATGGGTATACGGAGAGTACAATATTTGTTTGGGAGAGTACAATAGGTGTTTGGGAGTGTACTGCAAGTGACATAGGTGAGTATACGGAAAGTACCACAGGTGTTTGGGTGTGTGCTGCAGGGGTATATTTTGTGGTGGGTGGTGACTACATAGCAAAAGTGACTCGCTTACTGGGAGCGAAGGGCGCGGCGGCGGGCGCGGGCGCGGGCGGCGCGGGCGCGTGCGCGGGGCGCGCGGGCGACATGGGCGCCGAGCGCGGCGACAGCGACGGCGAGTACGCGGAGCCCAGCGACGAGCCGAACGGCTTGGGCCCGGACGACAGGTTGCTCGACGGCTGCCGGCGGGCGA
>DVOY01000529.1:0-11235 GCA_018237585.1 Apyrrothrix maculosa | reverse complement strand
GAACGTCCGACCGTTTAAAATTGGCCACGCGTCATCGTCCAGTCAAACGTTCTGTTAACGCGCGATGGAACGAATCACGCGAGAATCGATTCCGGAACGTCTCGAATGGCAATCGATAATTAGAATCGAGTGAAAAGTTTTCATTCTTGCGTATACATAAATATATATCCTTGACATGTTTTAAACCAAGTCTGATGTTGCAAATGCCCGTAGTCCGCGTGCCTGTTTGTTATGACTTTTAATATAAAAAAAAAATCATATAAAGCTACGATCGACAGATCCTTGGCTTCAAATCCCGGGCTGGGTACTGTTAGATTTTTCTATCTTAGACTTTCTAGTAGTGGCTCGGAGCCTGACTTGTGCCCGGTGTATGGTAATAGACTCACCACCTATTCCATGACGCGTGGTGAAACGTGGGAGTGTACTACACCCTACCTATTAAAGGCGTGATGTTACGTTAGTTATAAAGATGCCGTGGTGTCTATCGAATGGCACCATGCTCCGTTGGATCTCTGTTGTATTAGACTCATGCACGGTGAAGTAGTATAGATTATAAACTATGGAATTTATTTATTTCACCATGTTTAACACGTTATAGAAAGATACATTATAGTGTGGTTTACGTAATCGTTGAACAAGCGTTGATAGTCTACTGGTTTAGTTATCAGTCTCCCAATTCAGGCGTTTGGAGTGTGAACTGTCATGCACCGTTAACTACACTGTTATGTGACGAAGGGCGTTTCGGGTAACTTATGGTTTTTGAAAGATGGTAATCTATATTTAAAGTGCTCGTACGTGTACAATTCTTTGATTGAAACAAGAATTATTATAATTTACAAAATATTAAATCATAACATTTTTGAAATGTCATAAGGATGAAACAGATAAAAAAATATTTATACGTAGTCCCAATAGTAAGTTCTAAAATCCGCGTAATATCGTTTACTTTAAGAGAATCGCTTAATATACTAGATTTTCAATAATATACACACAACTTTGGAAAACAAACACATGTAGAGTAGCCAGGATTTTTTTGCGGCAAACTGGCAAATAATTGTTCACTTGGCTTAGAGCCGTGAATATCAACAATTACCGGTCTTTAAAAAATGAGCATTTCTAAATAATAAGAATAATATTATTAAGTTATTATGCATAGAAAATCATTCATTCGCTTTACGCAATGTTTTATTACTATGTTATCGCAATAGTTAGTGTATCGGTATTCAGAATTTGATACACCCATTTATTTCGTTCACGGCTCAACGAATCGCAACGCTTAAGTGCGGCAAAACGATTTACTATACGTAATTCTATGTGAATTTTATATTTTGAAATAAACGCCCGTGGTATAATATTGTTAGTGAAAAATATTAGGTATATAAGTATGTCTAGAAGAATGTACTGCATTAAATTACTGGCACTGGAAATAATTACTTTTTTGAGTATTCCTTTTTTTTGTAGATAATACAAATTTTAATGATTTACAATAAACATATATTTGAATGGATAAAGCATGAAAACTCTCAAAATAATCCAATGTTAATGAAGAAATAAGGACACATGTATATTATATAATTTGACGCAGACCAAAACAAAGTATTTCGTGTATGAAATACGAAACAATTTTTTTCCAGGTCTATAATTATCATAAAAATAAATAACATTCCGCTGAATCGCAAAAAAAATGCTTTCAATTTTCTCATTTCATCGAACATTCGGACTCGTTCAAAGTTGTACAGGCCCGACATTGACAGATGTGCCTACTCAACCCGTACAATGTAATCGGGTATGAAATCGTCCCCATGAATATTTATTTATCTCCATCATACCAACCGCGAGTTTAATTATTTTCAAGCCAAAGAAATAGGACTCGAAACTAAAAAGACGAATAAATTGAACATTATTGGGTTAAAAAATACTCGGCCCATTCCTTCAGCCGAACGTCGAGTCGGCCAGAAGAAACGGCCACTCAGAAAATCAATGAAGCAATTAATAATCTGCACGCGATGCTCACAGACGATATACGAGTATATAGGCTATCGGCATCGAGCAAAATGTTGTAAAAATGAATAAAATAGGACATCTCAGTGTAAACACACAATCGACAACTTTAAATCAATATAATTAGGGATCAAAATGACACGACATGACAAAGCGTTCGCAGATAAAAACAGACGACACCAATACCAGCCACTGTGAGAATCTTACGTAGACTCAGGTTCGTATGAAGATATTTGACATGTCTCGATAAATTAACGGGTTTTTAAACGCCCGTGTTGTGTTCGTTTCATGATAGTTTATTTTTAGTGGCTCTATGTTGTATGTAGAAAAAACATCTTTAAAATAATATTTTAATGATCATAATAAACTTACTTGAAAGACTGGATGCTATACATACGACCGATATATAGCAGGCAACTGGTTAACATATTCCAAGGACTGGAATCGAATTCCTTCGTATAAATTAATTCAATTAAAAATAATTGTAAACTTCTTTATAAAACTAATTGATATCGGTAACCAGTTTATAAAAATAAAGTCGACAAAAAACCTGAACAAATTGTGAGAGTCAACGACTTTGGTCCTTTTTTTGTATAATTACATATATTTGTTTTTAGAAGCCGAGTTTGAACTTATTCATGGACAAGGGTCACACAAATGCATAAAACATTCCAGGTTAGTTGATTGCTAACTGTTCGGATTTCAATGTTAATTGAACTGAATCTTAACCCTATCACTTTCGGTTTAGGGGTAAAAAAAATCGACATTCATGTAATACGAATCGAATTCAAAATTATAACGGTCCTTATGTTACGTAATTTAATCTAAATTTAGACTAACGGGCTTAATATTTTTGGTGGTTACTGTAGCGAGTGAGCACTGGCCAGGCACAAGTGGTTACCAGCGTCCATGGATGTCAGCAACCGACCTAAAGATTATTGTATGAATAAAATTTATTATTAGTGTCCATCAGTTTAGCACGTATAGGCTGTCAAGAAAGACACTAGTTAGTATTAATCGTTAATTGCACCTTGTGCAGTTCACAGCTACTCGTACGTTTGATCCTCCTGTTGTATTTCCTTGGAAAACAAACGTAAATTTGATATATTTGCTGCTATGAACGATCTTTTAAGAAATATTTTTCTTATTATCAATATGTAATCATCATCAGTCTAAGTCAAATCCACTGTTGGCCTCCCTTGAGGTTCTTTTACCCAAGCTGGGAAAGCGGGGTGGAGGTTGCAGAGTACAGCCTCACATCGCCTACGTATCTAGGTACGCTGCGCCATACCGCGATCAGCCAGCATCGAATTATGTGAGAAATAATAAAGTAACTAAATAGAAATATACACACATTTTAGCATATTATTTCCATTATCACACATAATATCATGTGTTGTATAATAATAATTTAATTGAACAATTACAGCTTTGGTATGATATGACTCCACATATTTAGTTACAGAGCATAAATTGAATAGAAGTGACATGAAATATATAAAATTATATTTCTACAGAAGGTTTGTGTTTTCTTCTTTATTGGTATTATCGAATAAATTATTTTCTTGGATAGTTATTATTTTATGTGTAAAGGTAGATAGAGTAGAAAATATATAATTAAACCAGTGTAAAAAAGTCGGAGGTTTCTTATGTTTATTGAATACAAACAAATTAAAATAAGTGTGCCTGCTGTTATTGGCAAACCGTATGTCTTGATGGTTTGTTTGAGACGTAAATCACAAGGTTTAGCTAGAAACTCTAACTTTACTAAGTAGTGTGCTATTTTATGAATAAATATTATTCATTATGACGACGATAGAAAACTTCGTGGGGAAAATTGTAAAACTGATCGTGTGATTTTTTATAACAATAACATTGATCAGCCTGGTACACTATAGTCTATCATTAGCATCCTTCTCGATCTGCGAAGATATCATGTTTTAGTGCGGATCCATTTATATATTGATGACATATATTGGTTACGTTAACCGCTTAAGAGAAGATAATGATACCAACCACATTGTCTAAAATATAAACTTTTTTATTTTATTAATCATACACTTTTAAAATGGAAACACGAAAGAATAGTTATGTGATAAAAAGTGGTCTCAATCGCCTATAAATATTAACACCAGCAGGGGCGCTGACAGTAATGAGGGTTTTACAGAACATTTTTTTAGGCATATCGTTCCGTTTAGAGCCCATATTTATACACATTACACTCGTATATATCACAAACAAAATCAAATAAAGAAAACAAAAAATAACTACGAAGATCAGTACGAAAAAATGTTGCTTATAGATACATAATAACAGTAGAAAGACTTAAAAGCTGAAGAGACTGCACATCCTCGGCATATGGAGAAGGGGGTTGACAAGAAATACTTATGAAAGTACGCATTGACATATATTTATGATAATAAATTTTAATTTAAAAGTTAAAGAATATGTAAACTGTAAATAATTGGCACTTCGAATTGATACTAACTCTATGTGGCCAATCAGCACTTAATTACCAGTTACTTGGCGCCAAAGGCGGATAGATCTTTAATATAATGGATTTTTTACTACTTCAAACAGAATGTTGAAATTTATAGAGATTATCGTAAAGATTTTATCGGTAATATAAAGCGAAATAAAATTCTCCGCTTAATATCACTATGTCGCGTTTCATGTTTCGGTGTCCCGAAAAACAGACGTAGCAAGGTTTAGGTTAGGCAGGATTGGTTTATCCGGGAGGACTGTAATATTCTAGAAGGTTTCATATGATAGCACGTCCGGTATTACGCTGGCAGCTTAATCGTGTATGTGGCCAATAATTTCTACGAACTCAGTATTCCTATATTGATAAAATGCCTATTTTAACCGAAACCCATCCCATATAAATGAAAGAAAGAAAAACATACCCACTTATATTATTACCGAGCGTATATCCGAACATTAATTCTCGGAACTGTACGTATATTGTCAATAAACAAGCGTTTCTGGCACACACAAACAGAAAGTAATAACCTTATTACAAATATATGGGGGACGACTGTCAAGATTGTAAACGGTTACCTTGTTAGCAGTATTGTCACATCGCCGGAGGGAAGCCATAGGTGGCGAGCGAGTGAATTAGCTTTAAAAAGCAAAAAAAAATAATTATATAGCACGCCAGATCATTCACGGGCCATGCAGAAAGTAGCGAGTACTTACTATCTCTATCTTTGCAGACCTTACACGATTCTAAGTGTATTAATAACAATAATATAGGGTTAATTGCAAACTTTTTGAAGTCACTTAAAAAGTATCTTATTTTTTCAATGGTAATAACGATAATACAGTATTTAAAAAATATACTTTACTAAAATGAATTCTATATTGAAATATATGAGACAAAAAATTCGTCACTATACTCATTTCACAGATGTATTTGAAATTATTCATTGACAGAAGCGATACGTATTTTATTAATAAAAACATTATAAAAATCTAGTTCATAGCAATGGCTGTAAAATCAAATTAACCAACACCAAATACTTACATACATACACTAATAGGTTCTGATTGATTAATACAAATTGATTACTTGACGCGTCTATGAACGTTGTACGTGATCAATATTTGGTTTTGTTTGATTGAAACATGCATATTATTTATTCCACTCGTGTATGTACCACTGTGGCTATGTTATTCGTTGTTTACGTATATTCGCTATACGTCCGTCTCTTTCTTACTACAATCTTTCGCCATAATCTCTACTATATCTATTTAATGATCATTGACAGCCTCGTTGGTTGCGTTGGTTGCAAGCGAGACTGCCGATCGAGACGTCTTGGGTCCAATGCCCGGGTCGAGTTCTATTGGATTTTCTAAAATTAGAATTACTAGTAGTGGCTCGGAGTCTGGATTTGTGACAGTTGTATGGCAATAGACTCATCGCCTATTCCATATTGGGACGTAAACGTAAATTTCGTCAGTTACGTTTACGTTACGTGGGAGTGTACTATACACCTCTGCCTACCTCTTTGGTAATTACAGGCGTGATGTTACGTTCTTAATGATCATTTTATCGAATAGCTGTCATGTTCGCTGCTCGCCAACGATAATACGATAGACTTGAATCCGACACACTGGGGTCTCGGTAAATCAATGGAACAATTCTATCCACACAGCCGTGAAATTCATATGTGTGTTTGTTATTGAGGAGTTTAATAGAATACTACATATCTATACACGCTATATAAGCTGTATCATTCATCTTTTACAGCGATGTGCCACTATTTTTCGGAACGGTCAGTTGATGTTGGTCTTTAAGATATGTTTACATATGTATGATTATGTTTTACATATTCTTACACGATTTAATTAACATTTGCCATCACTTAATTAATTAACTAAAATGACATAATTGCATTGACAGTGACATTTAAACACCTATGACACCGGAATATGGCTGATAATAGTGTTGTAATTGTTTGTTTGTTTTCCTTTTTTTGTGTTTTTTTCTTGACTACTCTATCGAACGGGACACATCTAATGTTAGATGTACTTTGAATAATAATAATAAACAACCAAATAAAAAATGGTCTGATAATTTATTAGGATTGTTTTACTTGTCTACGCGGTAAATATGAGTTGTTAATAGTCTCTAAAGAAGTGTGCCGAAACCACTACCTTCATTGTTGTAAAGACTACACCTTTTGGGGAACCAAATGGAGAAATTTAGGGTAAGTAGATTTCTCCAAGGTGCTCGCTGTTCAACATTAAAGCAAGTGATATGAAAACTGAAAAACGCACATATTTTTGTAAAGTCAGATTTGAACCCCATACCTGCGGAATGGCAAGCCGAAATTTACACCTGCCAGCTCTATGCGCTCAAATAAAATTATGCCGCCCTCTTGGTTTTCTTACATCGCAACGAGAAACGTCGGATCCCAGCAATTAGCGGATTGATTTATAATATAAACATCGATATTAAGGGATCTTATCTTCGGGATATTCGGGGAACGGGTTAATACGGTCAAATTGCATTCCGTTCGAAAAATTTGAAGTTAATGGATATTGCAGTTATCAGGATCGGATGTGGCTGCAATTTTGCCAGTCATTATGGTCTTTTTTTTCATCTTCTGTAAGTTTTATCGAAATCTGGTTTTATATGAATATTAAAATTCTTCTGCTTAGTACATAGGTTCTTTTAAATGAAACGCCATGTAGTTTGCTTCTAAGTTAATAATCTTTTGAAAATTTCATTAAAAATCAAGCTTATAGAAAAGTTTAAATTGAAATTGTATATTACATTCAACATACGGTTTAAGAGGATTTGTAAACAGACATATGTACCTTAGTATTTATGTGTGTGTGTGTGTGTGTTCTACCATAATCTTCAGACGTACCAACACACTTGTGACTGATTTTTTATATAGGTACATTGGTATTATCTTAAACAAAATGAGGTATAATAAAAGCCAATTTCACTAGCGCTGTCGAGCCTGATTTTTTAAATAATACTAATGTAGCTTTCCGTCGGTTAACGCGTGTTTGTCGCCTACGATCCTCTATATACAAAAAAGGTATCTCGCGAAAAGCAATATGCACGCATTATTCACATTTATCGGTTAACCACCGGGCGTGGCAATGAGCATTGATTTATAACTTAAACGCCACTATTAGTCGTAACCACCCAGTTTTGCGGTTTACATGTTAATTTAACCGGACCGATTAATTTCGAGACAACTCGCCTGTTCCATGGGCGGTACCGGCGCTGAAGATGTTTTATCTCCGCTCCGTATGTTCTATATTATTGAGTTACTTTACTAATGTTACTCGTTACTTTGTCGAGGCAAGCTAAAATGACGTTTGGTTCGGATGATATATTTATTTAAATACATACATACATAACTTCACGTCAGGTCCCTCACAGGGTAGGCAGAGAGCACCGAGTGCCAATTTTCTATAGTTACAGACTGGCCGCGCTTCTTCTATGTTTATGACTCTCTTCGTTCATTTAAATATTTTTAAATAATAAACACTACACTCCTCTGCACTACAATTTGTATTACACTCCTATGTCAACCTCTTCGGGGATTACAAGCGTGATGTTACGTTTATAAGCACAAACTTCCCGCAGAGGAAGAGCCGCAGGAAAGTGCCATCTTGGTGGAGTGATCGCTGTAACAATCATTTTAGTATATGACGATCATTGTTGTAGGCAACTTGTGTACCTAAATAACTATTGTTAAAAACGAAACGGCAACAAACTAATAAGAAACAACATGTGCCTACGATTCATTGCCAAAATTATGTTTATTGTTGTCATAAATTGTATTGCGGGTGCTTCTATTTGCGTACTAATATGACTTGTTTTATTTTCTTTGCAAATAAACCGTCGAACTCTCATTTGTATTAGTTTTAGACGGAAGTTAATAGTCATGTTATAATAAAATTTAACAATGCAATTACTGCAAACGCACGTTTAAGACAGATACGATACATGAGCCGTATTCTAACATCCGACCCACGCAATAACATTGGCCATAAGCGGCCTGGAAGAACCATCATCATCATCAAGCTTGAAAGTATTAACTTTGAATTATGTATTAATACAGACATGAACAAAATCACCACATTCACAGTTAAAGTGTCATAAAGTATGTATTAAAAAGCGGTAGACTAGCAAATAAATTAATCGGCACTTCGTCCAAGCTATGAGATGGTAAATATTTTAAGCGGCGATTAGCTCTACAGTTCCATGTTCAAGTTACATTAGCGATTTTTTTGTTCCGAAAACAAGTAGGTAGTCTATTAATAGAGACCCATTTATTCAAACGCTGTGTGTACATTAATGGCGTCGTTCCAAGTTGTACGGGAACGGGTTAATATATCATTGCCTAATAAGGCGCCTTTTTATATTTGCAAACAATAAAAGCAACTCGCGATGCGCAGGTGGTACTACCGGTTTAACACACATCACCATACTTCACTAAGGGAATTTCAACTTTGTGCTCACGGAATATGGACGAAGTGGGTATAGTGTTAGAAGCGTGTGAAGCGAACGCAGGACTACAAACAGTTAATCCGATCGAATGATGGCGATGGCCATTAAATGCCTTACATTGGACCCGTCTGGAGCCTACGTATGGTCTAAGGCAAGAGAAAACGATTCTACTGCGTTGTCGCTTCATCTGTTTATGCCACTGATAAATTGTTTACACATGTTTGTTTTCTTTTACCAAACGGTTGATAAAGTCAAACTTTAAATACTAAGACACATATGGCTTTTCGTCTCACCTTCCACGGATACTATAATACCGTCACCGTGCCGGCCTTATTAGCCATTTCAGCTATTCCTAGTGAGCCTGTATGGTAGGTATTGGATTGGACTATGACTTTTTAATGAAAAAAAAAGTAGATAAATAAATAATTGATTTTTACCCTTCCACTGGCGATATTATGTAATTAAGAGCACACGATCTACACTTCAACAAAGCTAAATAACCACATCGTAACGTCCAAAGGAATAAGCGTACACCAAAGAAAGTAATTTAGTATTTTGTATAAGCATTTTATATCAATGCACACATATCATTCATATCTCTGACCGCTATGTGTTTCTACCATACGCTTTCTAGTAGCAGTTAATCTAGTCCATAGAAAAATCCTATATTAATATCGGACAAAAATCACCGCCCATAATAACACTGTCCCAGTTCACATGGCCTCCATCTCTACTATTATTTTATGCATATCACTATTAGACGGATACAGGATCCTTGGGTCTTTATGATTATAGCATGTTTTGTTTTTCATTCATGTACTTATTAGTGCTGTGTGAGGTATGTCAGTATCTATGTGTGCTTGCGAGTGTGCCGTTCGCGAATGTATTAGTTAGAAAAAAGATGTATAACTCGTAGTTGACGTACATACATATGTACTCGTATGTATGTGGATCGTCAATCTGTAATAATTAACTATTAGTTAGCTGTGTTGCATGTTTTTAAATGAAGAAATTGATTCTACACGTCCTGGCGTTGAGTTAAGTGGAAATGTACGATGTGATTATATATAGCGTTTGAAAACAGCTACCAATGACTGTGGGTGTCTTAAAAAACTTAAAATGCTTCTAGCGCTTTAGAAGAAATTGCAGGCAATCGGGTTCCGTGCAGTGAACATTACATTTTTTAATATAAGACAGCGATAATGTAAAATGATGACACACTGACAGGAATTAAACTTTTGACCCCGAAGGTTCTAGAAGTCGTATTTAGGTATGAGGACCTGTGACGTCATTTGGTGAAGAAAGCTATCGTGAGGATACCTAAAGACAGTAAATACTTCATATCATTTTCTAAGCTATAGGTGACTATAACTTTAGGTGAATTTGTATGTGTGTGTGTGCGTTTACGGTAGCTTGTGCATGACATGGATACAGATATGTACATATATATTATTGATGCTCGCTATGTATGAAATACTTTTTTTTTCTCCCTACCCTTTTTAACGTTCCACTGCTGGACTCGGGTCTCCTCTCAGAATTGGAGGGTTAAGGCCATAGTCTACCACGCTGGCCAAGTACGGGTTGATACACTTCACACGCCTTAGAAAAAATTACTACTACTACTTATATAATATATAGAGACACATACAGACATACTAAACACATAGGGTAGCATGAAATACTATATATGTATGTAATATTTGTACTGTAGGGGAGTGGCAATTAAATAACTTAGTATAAATAGTGATAAGACAACAAAATACCCATATTAATCAACAAATGAAAATGCGATCATCACATTTTCGTGCAGCACGCATATGCATGCGTGCGCAGTGAAGCGTGCACATCAAATTTCAATTAGCCGCTTTTTTCACCGTTGCAGAATTGCCACTTGAAGAGCGAAATGCCCTCTCGCGCCGGTAATTACACGAGCTTTGCTCCTGTGGGGGAACTTGCACGCTTTCATATGGCGGTAGCGAAAATAGGTGAGTGGTGAAAAGGGTGCACCTACCTACCTACTCAAACTAGGTAATGATATAAACATCACACATTTTATTATACCCGAATAGTTTTTTCATTATAATTGTAAAAGTTTTTAATACAAATAGCACCTGTTCGAGCAATAACAGCATCTCGGCTAAAATATACGAGTATCAACGAAACTGCATATCTGCACTCCAGATGATGTGCACTGCATAATAGATGGCTAAACTCATGTAAGTCCGAAAGCCTATACGTACGAGGATATCTGTGGG
>DVOY01000528.1:0-11239 GCA_018237585.1 Apyrrothrix maculosa | reverse complement strand
ATATGCATTTCTAATATTCAAAATTTCCTGTTCAATATTTTTTGAATAATTAGGTACCTTACGGTGCTCCGTGCCCTATCCTTAATGGCCCGGGTTTAAGAAATAATATAAAACGGTGTAACAAATAATAATCAATAGTTTTGAATACACGAGCCATGTGCGATGATGTAAACATGCTTTGTAAATTATGTATAACATTTCAAAGACCTCTACTTCCCTACTCACATCATAAATATTCAAAATTGCTAGCAAATTCTCAAGTCGATAACAGCAAAAGGAATGTAATGATAGCAAAATGTGTTAACTATTCTTCCTCTTTATTAATACAGTTCAAGCTAAAGAAGGTTGATTATATATGTACCGGTTTTATGTAGTGTTGGACCTATACGAGGTCCGTCTTCGGCAACCCTCGCTGATTGCAGCAAGGTTGGTTCGGAGACTGGTTGTAAAAGATTACTCACACACAGCCAGTGTGATTCCTCATCTACAATTTACCGTTTGGACGCAAAATGGAATCATATCTGAACGCAATTTACACTTGAATATGCTTTTGAAAGTGCGTTTTGAACAGTGTGTTTTGTCTAACACAAGCAAAATTGCTCTCATAAGGCTTTTCTGTTGCATACGCTCACATGGTGTTAATGACGCCAATTTACGCCTTCCTTCGCTAACAGGCATTGTGTTACGTCTAATTAGAACTTCGCAGCTCGCCAGTAATTGGGTCTTGTAGCACCACTCCGTCATATTTACACACTGCCATGTACTTGCGTAATTGTACTCAAGACATTGTTTGAGATAGGTGTCTCGTTATGTAGAGAGTCTTTGTCGTTGCTCTGCAGGGAAAACACGATACGTTTGTGAAATTCTAGTCGTTGATATAGATTTTTAATTTGCGTGTCGCAAAAATGCTTACCTTGTTTCGTTCGAATTCGAAATTCAAATTCATCAAGATATGTTTTTAATTGGTCTCAAATTATATTTTAAAAAGTTCACCGATAATTAGTATCGGTCGAATTCGAAATGCAAATTGATTGAAATAAAATTCCAATAAACTTTAATTTAACTCACGTAACTTAAAATAATATATATTTAATAAAAATAAACAAGCTCTTCCTGTAAAAAACTACTCGTCTCGTTCGAATTCGAAATTTAAATTCGAAACTATTATTTCACCCTAACGTAGGATATATTAAAAACTGAATAAACACTACAATCACTTTGATATAAATTAAATTTTATTGTGTTGGATGGGATCTACGATACAATTTATAAAATGACATTCGAAGTAGTAAAATTATTAGCAAGGTTGCAGTAATTGTAATGGCTTAAACTATCATGCTACTTACGTAATCTATATACCATCAGATGTGCATCCCACCTTGCATGCGCCAACCGACAATGTATATTGATAACGTGATGCGCCGCGAATAGAGATCCGCTGCTCGATAATTTGCGCCAGTTTCCACCCATTAGTTACACAAGAATTCCTTCCACGTACGGAGGCCGACAGGAATAATCTATCAGACAATTCCCAGGTGTGGTTAGTACAAGCGCGAGTACTGACCGGGCTGTCCATGCATGTGGGTCACGGTCCGCGGTTCTTGAGTGCCCGCACGTCCACACATCCTCTGCCTTAGTGGCATATGTTATTAACTCTTTACCCCACGGGCTGATCGACCGGGCTATCGTGTCGGGTCTGCCATCTATTCTTAATTAAGAATTCTTCGGAACAGGGCCGGTAGTGTTACGAAAATATTTTCCGGAAAATATCTAAGTGTGCAGCTACAATGGTGACAATTGGCCAAAAAACTGCCAAGCTGTTTGAAAGATGCTCATATTTAAGAGTAAGTTTGCTTTTTCATTTGTTTTATCTACAATAAACAACAAAGTAATTCGGTATGTTTTCCGTTGAATTCAGAGGACGGGCTGTAGCTAACCAAACTCTTGAGCTTATACTTCAATATCGTTTTGATTATTGTGCTGGATAATTTTAAAAATATTTCTTATTAATTCAATGAAAGATTAATGTAAGAAAGCTTTTCTTAAATAATATTTACCTTTGTATATTATTAACATGCCTTATACACATTAACGACAACATATTTCATTAATGCGACCTAGTAACAAAAATGACAAAGCTCAGGACATTCGATGGCGAACAAGTCACTCAAACCACGCCCTTCCCAAAGTAAAGGCTTGTATAGACGATTTCGGATTAAATATGCATTCATCCTGTTACTGTATCCAAATGTTTACTAACGCTACTAATCAAAACTACCTTACGAGGCGAATATCGCCCGAAGTTTCTTATAAAAGCGCTAATTCCATCTGTCTACATATTTCTGAAGCACCATAAATCAATTTCATGTCCACGCCTGAAATGCATTCTTCTGAGATAACACAAAGACAGCTGAGGCAAAGTGTGCCATCATCGCAGTGGTACATTTGTACGCTCGCATTGTTAAAGCCACTAGAAACTGATAGTAAGGGTAGGTGAACAACGCATGCGCGGCTCCCAAGGACACGCACCGCGCCTCAGTCTGGCGGGAGGCAGCGCCGCGGCCGCCTGTCCACTGGACACTCCCACGTCCCATGATGCGAACTGCCGCAGTGCTCGCGTAAGTCCGCCCCGAGCACCGTATGCCAGACCCAGCCCCATCCCCGGCTCCGGCCCGCAGAGCGACCTTAAGCACCGAAGCCCCGCGGTCGCTCCGGTTCAGTCTCGTAATTGGATTTTCTCGTTCAATAGGCAACGTTATGCTGATTTGATTCGCGAGCGCTTTCCGCTTCGATATTGCAACTTGCTTCCTTCACTTACTTTCGAAGCCTCAAAGCTTTGTGTGTAGCTGCTTATTTCATTTTAAAAAAAATGTTACGGTATCGTATTAGGGCCGATATGGAGACTTACGTAACGTTGCATTGCGAAGTCACTGGTGCATTAAAATCCGATAATACTATCGGTACACGACTGTAGATTAATCGGCGGAGATACAGTGTGTGAAGTTCGTTGTGAATATGACATGTTGGGAGAGTGTAGGCCTCCTGGGTCCCTGTGCGCTACTCACTTCGTCCGATGTCCGGGTGAGTTTAATAGCAACTACTTTCAAGGTCGCACTAGGATCGCTTGTTGTAACAGGTTATTCAGAAACGTCATGTGAACTTTGTACCTAAATTATTGACCTTTGGAAAGATAACCGACCCAAACGTAATTTATCAAACCAGTGAACACCTATAAGATCGTTTGGAACGTTTTAACAAACGAAATTTGACTGATTTGCTATACAAATACTACAAAATCACAATATGTGGATGAAAGGTTGTTCGAATAATAATAGAACAATGTTCTGTCGATATTAACTAATTATACGTAAACAAATTCATTGAGACAAAAGATTTTTTATTAAACACTATCATTATGTCGATCTTATCGTTCAGTACTTTAGAGATCATCTATGTTTTTGTAAATAATGTTAAATCAAACATAATTTGTTTAATGATTACCTTAGCGAGTATTATGATACTTCAGTGGGTGTCGAGAGCTCGTAACAATAACAGCCACACAAGTATGGTATCTATTGTGTTTTTAACGACAGAAGAGGTACTACAAAGGAACGGATTTTGGAAACGTTTGGACACTGTTTGGATCACACAAGAAATGGAACCCTTCGAGGAAGTGGATCCCGAACATTTATATACCAGGCCACTTTCAAGAGACGTTTACTACTCCAAGTTTCCAGATATACCTAGAAGTGAATCAGAAGATGAGAATTCCTTGACTGTCAACGGATTCAAGTCTAAGCACGAAGAATGGAAATCTAAGATTGGTATTCGAAAATTTGTGTTACGCAAACGACATTCGAGCCAGTCGAACTGCAGTGTTAAATCTTACAACAGTTCAACGTCTCTGAATGATGTCACAAATAGATTATTGTCTTTAGTACAAAAATCGTGCGAGAAACAGGTATCAGAGAGCAACGATGAAAGAGTACGAGCCTTTTTAAATCGTCTTGTGGAAAGCGTTCCTCCACCACCGGTACAAGACTTGCCAGATACAAACAGCTCCATTATAAAACCTCAATTTAAAGATTTGAATGATATAGACTTGCCGGATTATGCTGATTTTGAAAAGGGTAATGTATTACTGAGAAATGACGACCAAAGCCTTATTCCAGCGACATCGACTTTGAGAAGATCGAAGAGAAAAGTCAGTTTCAGTTTAAATTCTCTGAAATCCGATTTTGAGACAGAATCTTGGTATGAAACGATTTATGGAGTATCTGATATAATGTCGGCTAGCAAAGTCGACATCACTAATTCAAATAATAACTTACAAAAAGTGACAAGTGATTCTGAGAGTTACATATCTTGGTCAGAGGTTGTTAATGTATGTGGAATAAGTGAGAGTATTTTAAAAAGTCGGGAGTCACTAGAAAAGATCGTAAGTCAATCAAATGCTGCACAAACGAATATAGCAGATCTATCTATTCAAGATGAAGAAGCTCAATACGCCAAATTCGCCGTGAACAAGATGCACGAAACTCTTAAAATAAAAAAAGGAATTACCGATTCGTCATCCATGAAGGATTTTAACTGCGAATACGACAATATCCAGTCGAAGGCTGGAACTTTAGAGTCGGATCCCGCTTTTTATGAAACAATTTATCGTTTGGCTCCTGGGGATGATGACGATAAATTGGTAAATGCTGTTCAAATATAGCGAATTTAATGTATTTATATTTTTATTAGCAATAAAACTTATGCATTGAATTAAAACAGTATATTATTTACATACCCTATAACATGATTAATATTTTTTTTAAAGCTTTACTTCAGTTTTCATAGTAAGTAGTTTATAGTATTGTGCTTTAATATAAATTAAAATAAAGGGTAATTAATCTTTATACTGCATTATTGTTGTTGCAGCCTCCAGAGAACGAACTGCAGAAGAATTCAGATCGTGTGCTCTCTGAGCACGAGTTGCGTGTTCAGAGATCGCTGCAGAAACTAAATGTGCCGGAATGGTGAGTATTGATAATGACCATTTGAAAAGCATAAGATTGTGTTTGACCCTGATTTCACCCAGTAATACGCGAGGTAACTAAAATCATTTTATGACTATAGGACTACAATTCCGGAAGCAAACTGCAGTTATATTTAAAACATCCTTCACTGAACTGTTCGTAGAAATTAACGTATTACCTCATTACTCATCCCCTATTATTCCCTCAGCACAGTTTTTAGAGTAACAATTAATTATCGTGTTATAAAGCTGGAAACTTTCCACAACTGGATCAGTCGCAGCGACTAAAACGACTAAAACTAAAACCTTATAGCTTTTACAGTGTTCTAAATTGAAAATCGTTATTAAGTATGTTAACTTTTATTCAGAAATAGAAAATAAATTGATTTCTTGAAAGGTAAATAATATCTATTATATAATTCAGTAAATTATCAGCCCTGAATATTACCTCAGCGAACAGTACAATATAATGCGTCTATGAAACTAGAATAATAGTTAATTTTGTGAATGCTATGCTTTTTCCTCGCTAAAGCTACTTACAATCGCGTGTCAACATGGGCTTGATACGAAAAATGTCAACGTACTCAGTAGTTTCGTGGCGAAGTTTAATTTGATTATGCAAATAAAGTTATTTTACTGTGTAATTATTTAAGCGAATAAATAAACTAGTGAAATTCAAATGAAATTTTATAACAAACATTTGATTATTTTTTAAGATATCTCTGAAATTTGTTTTATTTATGGCAGCTGGTCTGCTGGTGTAGTATTTGTGATCGTGACTGTTCAACGTAATTCGTTCAAATCCCCTAAGACTAATATTTGTGTGCAGAGTATGAGTATTTATTCAATATGTGGATATAAAATTATCTATGTAAATAGCAATTTCAAAATTCAAAAATGTTTACCAGCCGTCAAAAGAAATATTATTATTAAAATGTATCTCTTATTCTAATATAACTAACTGACGTGCAGCGGAGTTTTAATGAATCTATAAATTTAATGGCGGTGTTAAACATTTTTATCATTCGAACGTAATCTGACTCCATTTGTCGTGCCTCGTTGATTGTCGTGTGTTGAAATGTATTGGGCTACTCGAGTGACGCTTTAGGCAATACGCATCGATTAGATTGCAGTAAAGTAACATTATAGGCTCATCAATTTTAATGTCCCTTCTCACGCCAGTCACTACGACGGACAGTCATTCTTTATTGTCATTAACAGCGACCTAATTGTGTCTCGTGTAAGTGACCTGCCTAGACTCTTGCCGCCAGCGTTTAATGAGCACTGTCTAGGTGCTGGAGGAATTTAATAGTTTTATACAGTGATAAATTCTGTCCATGTCCATAATATTCACACCTTCGCAAAATCGTACGCTACTACATTCCGCAAAGGAAATGTGTACGTGTAAATCGTATGGTGAGATTTAAAGCGAAATAACGTATTTATATTTAAAAAATAACTTCGTAAAGTTCTTCATTAATAGTATTTGGTATTAAAATACACAATTATAATATGTTGGGACCATAACAAAAGTCTCTAAACGTAACATCACGCCTGTAATCCCCGAGAAGGTGGGCAGATGAGTATAGTACACTACCACATTTTACTAGTGACGTTACAGCTACGTTAAGAGTAGTTACGTAGTACGTAGTTAAGAGCTACAATGAAATAGAGGGTAAGCCTATTGCCGTACACCGGACACAATTCCAGACCCCGAGCCACTACTAGACATTTTAACTAGAAATACTAAATTAATAAAATCCAATAGTACCCGACCCGGCATTTAAATCCAGAATCTCTCGATCAGCAATCGCGCTTGCTAACACTCAACCAACGAGGAAGTCAGTCTTTGTTTTTTTTCCAATACAGTTTTAGTTACGGTGTCATTTACATCTATAATGGAACATCTTAAATATATGGCTTATGAGTATGCTAATTTGTCTTAAGTAAGCAATCTAAAGGTGTGGCACATCTTATTTAATTTGATATTCATATGTTACAACAATAATAATAAAAGTTGTATCGCTGTATGAAAAAATACTAGTTCATTCACATGTGTGAGAAATTGATAAACAGTAGCGTTCGTTTACCAATCCTAATTACGAAAATAATAATATGCTAAACATCAAACAATTACAGGTACAAGAACGCGCCGGCGCCCCGCGAGGGTTTCCTTCTACGTAAACGTCTATCCGACGCGTCCGCGTCAGCCGCCCGCTGGAGTGGACTCAACTCGAAGACCACGTCTCTCGGCAGCCTCGGCGCCAACGCGCAGCCGCCGCCGCCCCAGCTGTCGCCGCACACCACCAGCTTTGGCAGATGGTCCACCAGCCGGCTTAACTCTAATCAAGTAACTTGTTTATAAAATTATCCGACTCCCTTTTACCATTGAAACCAAAACATTAAGAGCACTTAAAATATGAAAAATAAATTGGCTATCGCCTTTTTTAATATGCATCAGTCGCAGTATTCATTCACATTATTTTAAATTGAAATTGTTTGTTAATAATGGCGACAAAGTAGTTGTCGTCAATTAATTATATGTAACCTATTAACATTTCTTATTATACTTGCTGTAATCACGCCTGTAAACCCCAAAAAGGTACGCTGACGATTGTATACTAACGCGTTTCACCAGTCACGTTTACGTCCCGTATTGGAATGGGGAATCAGCCTATTGCCATACATCGGGCTCAAATCCAAACTCCGGAACCTCTTGATAGGCAGTCGCGCTCGGAACCACGTATTCCAATCGTAGGGAATATAGGTCCTGTGTCCAGCAGTGGATTGAAAGAGGTCGATGATGATAATGAATACTCGCGTGGTTTTCAATAACTAAGTTTCGGATTATCAGATTATTTCCGTTCTTTTCAAGAGCTGCGAAGATAGAGCAATTATATTTGTATGGTAGAATATTCTAACACAAGTGTTTCCTCAACAGACGTCGCCTTGCTCATCAACGCGCAGCAGCATCCGCGGCGCCAGCCCGCTGTGCTCGCCGTCTACTCGTTCTTCGTTCAGCGCTCGGCAGCCCTACCTGGGCTGGCGGAGTCAGGAACGTCTGAACAGCACGCCCAGGACGCCCCACGAAAGGTAAGCTGCATATTTTCTCTATCTGCGACTATTATTGAATGGATAGGACGACTATTGAAGAAGCCTCGCTGGTGTCCTTTAACTGGAACAGTACCTGTATCGTCGGTATAATCGAATATTACAACAACATTGAATAAAAATATAGGATTCTCTCCATCTCACTTTACAGATTAGCTTCATCACTACTTCAGCAGTCTGCGTCTTCAAAAGCGTCAGAGGAGATTCAGACATCTATCAAGGAGGTGACATCAGCCATCGTCCACTACGTCTCGGGCCTTGAGCCGGCCAACGGGGACGTGGACAGGCAGCCGTCGCCAAGATCCAGCCAAAAATTGTATTGGCTCGAAAGCTCATTTGTCGGTAAGTGCCAATTAGGTATTTAATTTTTTAAATTTTGTTTACTATCTGTATCGTCTCTTATATTTATATTAAACGGCGCTTATAGCTTTTCCTTGAGAATGAAAGCTATGTTATAGCCACGTATTTTGTAAATGCTAACTCACTATTCTTCGTATTTCAATGTTCTCGAAGCTTATTGTCACTCCTGTTATATTTTAATTTGTCCTCGCTTAAGCACATAATGTTTTTTATTAATGCGGACTTTTATTGGTGGCAATAATGAAAAAATAAAAAAATAATTAATTGGAGTCCAATAAATTCGCCGTTAACAAATTTACAGCTCTGCTTCAGAAAATTCAGCCTAGGTAGTTTCTAAGCTGTTTTCGAAACAGTTTTTACCCGGTTTACTTACACGATTCCGCTGCTTCACCGGGGTGTAGCGAGCGAGTGTTTAATTAGAGCAACCGTGGTGTCCGCAGGAACGAAACCTTTAGAGTCGCCACAAACGCCTCTGGTAGTGTCCGAAGCACTGCCCCCTCCTCACCCGCGGCCGCCGTCCTCCCTCCGCCTCGACCACCGCGCGGCGCCCGGTGAGCGAGCGTGACCACGCCCCGATGTACACTGCAGGTTTAGATAGATTCACCGAAGCGACATTCCGAATTTAAATCGACGTAGACAGTAAACAAAGTAAACACTTAGACGTTGTTTGAACTGCTTGTGTTCGTTTTGAATACTGAAATAGAACACGGTGTCGTTATAGAATTTGCGGTACCTGATTGTTTTCATTCTTCCGAGCGCAAGAGCCGATGCATTTAGCCTCCGTATCCAAACCCGCAGTGTCTTACTTGTTAATTTTATGTTAAGTTAATAATCCGTGCGTTAATTTTTGTGCTGTTCTTGTATTTAGTTATCCTCGAAATGAAATCGCGACGTTCCAGGACTGAAAGATTTCATTTTGTGAAATGTGTAATAGAGCTTTATAGACTGTGTTTAAGACTCAGGACCATTTTATGTATGTATGTATGAATATTATTTTTGTGACATTGATTGCACTACTTTTTACACAAATTTCTATTCGTTTTTTGCGTTTTAATTTTTGCATTATTTATATATAAGCACTGGCTTGTAGTGGCTTAAGAATTTAGTTTATGTGGCTTAACATTCTGTTCACGTTTGATTTGATTTCGGCGATTGGTTCCACTGCGTTTATGCCATGGTTAAAAAAACATCCACTCTTTTCTACATGCAACTGGAATTATTCCGAAATATTGCTGTTCCTCCTAAACATAGGAAGTGTGAAAGACACGAGTGGCTATTGGACCCGGTTAAAGTATTGTAAGGTTATTAATCCGGTGATTGTACCGGAGCAGTGTTGATTGAAAATATTTTGAAACCAGCCAGAAATATACACGTTAATGAAAACAACATTTTAAGAGGAGGTTTATCTGCTAACTTTTATTTAATATCATAAGAAATCTTTATGGATGCATTTCGATTTAGAGTTTATTAATAAAATTAGTAATTTATACAAAACTATATGACGTATGTACTCGTACTGCACTTTATAATGAAACATATCTTCAGTAACTGTATACACAATTTATACGTTCTTCTAACACAATGTAGTCAATAGTTAAGATTTTAATAAAGGTATTGCCATAATTTTAAATGAAATTTGATACTAAAACCAGTTATTTACTAAATAATAATTTCATTCACTGTACAGAGTAAGTTATTATGTTTCGTGTGTTTTGACTATAATCGAGAATTCATAGTAATTAGAATTACAGCTAGTTATAAATGTTATAGTGTAAATAACAATACGATCATATCGCTATGTTTTATTTTAGGTGCTAATTTTCTGTTACCTACTTATTTTATCTTATATTAAATAGAACGCCGGCTTCACGTATTGTTGGGCTTTAAAAGGGTCACAAACGTTACAATAATAATGTCGGAATATGCCTATTATATAATATTATATATAAAGTATATAAAGGGCAACAGTTATCAGAACCATATATACACGCGTTGGTGAGAAGTGACAAAAGACTGTAGTCTAAAAATACAAGTTCTTCTACTTAAATCACCTCGTAATTTATGTCGGGACTTTGATTAGCCCCTTAGTAAATTATACAGGTTCTGATTAGGTTAGAAAATTCAAAAGCACCGACGAATTAATCCGATTTGCGCCACGAATTCGTCTATTCGACGGCTAAGTACGCCCATTCGGTGTCTTGACGTGTTTCTGTATAGCAAGTCTACTGACCGGGTCGTACAAGTTGCAAGTCAAAGGGGCGAAAATAAAACGTAATGATTTGTCTATTGCAAAAAAAAAGTTTCATGCGGCCATAAACAAAAAAGAAAAAAAAACTGGCGCCATTTTCACTGCAATCAACTTTTATCTGTAGTCTTCGCTGTAGCTCTCTAAATTTGAAATTTCCTTAGTATATACACAAAATAGTACCTAAAACAAAATGTAATTTATATACGTAGAGATAGAAAGTATATGCGTTAGAGAATCTCCGTACCTTTTGTGTATTTAGATTTGATGGATGTCCGTTTTGAAAAAACATTAACATTGTCCTCGTTATTATTGTTTCGATCATTGTACTTTAGTTACTTTTGATGATTATTAAATATATTCAGTTTTATTTTATATTTTTCGTTTTATTTTTTATTTTTGTGCTGTGTTCAGTTATTATGTATCTGTGCCTTGTTCATGACTGTTTTGGCTAGTTCATATTAAAATTAATAACTCCAGCGGGCTCCTCTATTGAATATCAA
>DVOY01000527.1:0-11240 GCA_018237585.1 Apyrrothrix maculosa | reverse complement strand
GAGTCTATTGCCATACGCCGGGCACATGAGAGGGTTAAGGCCATAGTCTACCGCGCTGGCCAAGTGCGGGTTGGCAGACTTGAAATACCTTAGAAAACATTTAAGTTAATAATTGTTCTTTACAGTTTTAAATACTATACAATTATAATGTGAATGTAAAAAAAATACACATAAAACGATGGTACTCGTGTGTAAAAACTTTTCTTAAGAACTCCGGTAATACCAAACATAACATCCATTTTAAGATAAAACAATTTTATTTCTTCTTCTCGCACCCATCAAATGTTCTAACCTTCGCTACTGGCCTGTAAGTGAATGGTGAATGTTCAGAAGGATTTCGTTGAGCCCTCCTGTATCACATTCTTGGTATACAGTAGTAATGCTTGCTTGTAGTAACAGAGAGATATAGTAAAGCCATATAGATGTACTCTTCCTACTATCTAATCTTATTCTGTTAAGGAATGGATAGCATACACAACTTTGTTGTTGATATTTACATGATTGTGAAGGTAAATCATAATCAAAATCGAATATTTTACCTCATATACCTGACTGACGTGACCGACTTCGTCTTGTTCGAATTTCAAAAAGTTCGCTTATGATGTTCGTATGTTTATAGATGAGTTTATTTACACCCTTGTATATGAGTTCACAGAAAATACCTATCTACCTACAAAGTTTCATCTAAATAATACACAGGCACTGTCGAGGCTATAAAGCTTCTATAAAAATAACTGAGACTTATGGAAAAAAGCCCTACGTTATAAGTTTTACGTTTTTGTTATTTGAATGGAATTGAATAGAAGAAAATAGAATAGAATTGAAACAATATTAACTAAATAACTGAAATAATTACCGAAGTTTCAGTGTCAGTACGAAGTACAATTTGTTAATTACTTTTACTGCCTATTGAGCACAGTGGATGAGTTTTTACTATGGTGGCACAATTATGTAACTGTATTTTACTTGTAATTAGCATTGAAGAGTCATAATATATATCTTTCCTGCTATTTAAAATTAAGAGTGTCCTAATTACTCGTATATCCTATTTACTCGTATATTAAGCGAACTCCTGTATAAATTCAAGCAAGGAATGGTCCGAGAATTGATTCCCGCGGACAACCAATGTTACAACGGCTGATGTTTTACCGTTTACATCAATCCTGTAAAATTTATAGCATAAGCACGAAGTTGAAAGGTTAAGAGCGTACCTGGTGTTATATTGACGTAATTTCCGAACAAGTATTTATAAAATAATTTCATGATATACTCGTACACTGCAACATCCCAGGGTTAAATCAAGGAATACACGTAAATATATTAACTGTTCATTCTTTTAACAATTAGACACCTGCATTAATGTTACAGGAAATCTTTCTGAATATAAACTAATTGCAAGTAGCATTAAAAAAAAACCTAACATCATGCCTATAGTCCCCGAATCGGTAAGCAGAGGAGTATAGTACACTCTCACGTTACACTAGTTACGTTTCGTCCCACAATGGAATGGGAGGTGAGCCTATTGCCATACCTAGTGTAAATCCAGACACCGAGCCACTACTAAAAATTAGTTGAAAATCCATTGGGACATAAACATTGCCAAATTTAAACAAGGGAATCACTTTATTTAACGAGCTGAGGAAACGTATCCCACGCAACACAAGCATTGAATAATGTAGCTGATCATGGGGCAATAAGGTGAATAGCAGAAGAAAAGGTTTTAACGGATAGCTCTCATAGGTCAACTGTATTTGTAAGATCAACACTCTTAAACTCTTTTTACATTAAGCTTAGAGGATATTAACCTTATGTTACGTTAATTTATTTTGAAATCCCCCAGGAATCTCGTATTTCATTCGGCATAAAAATATTTTACTCTTCACCCCGCAAATTATCGGTATGTGAATTTTCACACAAATCCCGGTAGACGTCTTTGCGTCAATGACTCACATCATCAAATATACAACCTGTTACATTAGTAATATCCATTGATAGGTTTTTAATGAGTAAAAATGTAATGTTTCATATACCTCCTTGTATCTAGAGTTTATAATAGTTATCTAAGTTGGGCCCATAAAAATGCTGTTTAAACTATACCTATCACGAAAAAAGAATTTTTTTTTCTATTATATTAATAACATTAGTGTCCAGAGATCCTAATAGTTTTATTCGAATGAGATATTTTAAATATTGTATAATTACGTAGCCATGACTCATGAACATTCAGATAGTTTGTTTTTAGTTTATGTAACGTGACATGTTAATTATTTAAAATATCCTCAAAACAAAACGTTATATTTTAAGTAATATGTCGCAGATTATTTCTATACTGACCTCATAATAAAAATGATAGATCCGAATTATCTGCATTATTCAATGTAATCCTATACCAAAAATACTATTAGCAGTGTTGCGATGTGGCGCCATTGAAATCGTTAAGTGATTAGTGGGATTTTATCGGGTCTTTTGCGCGACATTGATGCATCGCCAGTTGCTTCATGTCCTTGGTGGATAACGCATCGATTTTCCTTGAATACAGTCCTGTAATAAATCATAGTAGTTATCAGTCTTCCATGAATTAAATTGTTAAGCGTAATCTGCCTCAATATTAGGATATTTTGTATTAAGAGATTCAGTTGAACAACGTACCTACTAAGCTATGTATTATTAACCGTTTCGCTTGTACCAATTATATTTCAATGAAGCCTAAATAAAACATATGATATATTTATAAAACATAGATACTTTATACCGGTTTACTTTAGCATTTGGCAAGTAGATATCTGTATCTTTAAGTAATGTTCTTTGATCAAAATAGGTTGATTATTAGCAATACGACACCCACCCAGGTTTCGCCAGTCTATATCTTGGCATGCATATTTAACTGTACTCATATACCTATTGAGTTACAATAAAGAATATTCATAAATTGATTATAATATTTCAAACATCAAACTAACTCTGTCTGATATATGTTAGTGTTATAAATGGACCGATTTTCATGAATTATTATATCGCAGCCAGTCAAGCGCAGGTTTGAAAATCAGCCTCCGGTTCCGTGAGGCCTGGTTTCAAATACCGGAAGCATTTTAAAAATTAAACATGTTTTGCTGTAACGGTGAATAAAAACATTCAAATGTAACCTGCATGTCTTACAGTTTGCCATATAATGTTATCTAAGGCGTGTAAAGTCTGCTAACACGCACTTAGCCAACGTGGCCGACTATGACTCTAATCCTTCTCATTTCTGTGCAAAAATGCCTTTCCATTAGTTAAACGACAAAAGAGTTGATGATGACAAATTCTTAATTCTGAGGAAGAATAAAAGCTTATGTTCATCAATTAAATATTGTGACCGATCACCTTTTCATACCTCATTATCATAAATCATAACACACAAATCATTATTTTTCATGTGAAGAAATTTAGCAGAGAACAAACGGTTTTTATGAATAAAAGTGTTTTAAAAGCTTTAAAATTATACATGTCTCGTTGTTTACTAATACCCAGTGCGGCAGGTAAGTCACGATCAGTTTGTAGATGTGTATTATATTTCAGAGATAATTATAAAGATAAAAATTTTCAACGGTATGGAAAACAAAATGTTGTACTATAAAAATGTATATCTTTTAAAATATCCCCGAAAGAAAACTTTACCAAACCTCTCCTTTCTGTCACCTGGTTATGGAAGAAACATATTATCGTAATTTAATTCACCTTATTTCAGTAAATGTTGATTGATCGTGGCATCAGGAATTCTTGGGGAATTTTCAATAAATTGTTGAACTTCAAATACGGCGTTACACTATTTGAATAATTTGAAAATAGTCATACCCGTAAAAAAGAAATAAAATGAATAAATGTCCTGTTACTATTGTTACACCAACGACCTGTAATTGTAGCGAAACCGTTTACCTCATATTTACCGACACGTAACATCAGCTGACACCGGTGTCACTTCTTGTCGTAATAAAACAATCGCAACGTCACGCGCTCTATATCGGGCTGAGTCAACATTTGTGCATGTAATTTTGTTGTATCGTCGCTTGTCACGTACGTTTTATTATATGAAATAATATCCTTATATATAGACAGTACATCGTCAACGACAGATACACTAGATCCCAAATATGTTAATGGAATCGGAAGTGGTAGTTAGTGAATCAGTTGCGGTTTCAACCCGAAATTGTACTTCAGGAGACGATGAAATTAATATTTAAAAAGATTAAGATAGTTTCCTTGTTCACGGTAATGATATACTCGAATTACTAATTTACAGCCTCATTGCTAAAGTCAGCAAAATCAATGCATCGCTGTTGTCTGTTGCTATTTGTTAAAACGTCTTTGCGTAGTTAGTATATGAATTGGCTATGTACCGCATAAATATTTTATGTGAGCGTCTCGGACTGGATGTGTTTTGCGACAATTAATTTTCGTGCAAATAAGACCTGCTTATTCGTAAAGGTTGAATTTGCTTAAATTCTTTTTTATGCATGTGTGTGTGCTTGTGTAGATCATTAATTATTCCGTGAAAACATTATGTACACAATAGGTATTAACTCGCATCTTTTAGATATTTATTTTGTTGAAGTACCTATTCCCATTTGATTAAAAATTTACTAAACAATTGTTGTTTCTAAAAGAACAGTAGAGATTTTTTGCGCTTGTAAACGGACTTAAATTTTTCTTGAATACGTTGCCCTCAAAAATGAAAATCTGTACTGTGTACCTACTACGACGTATCTAACGCTATTTTGTTATTCTAATAATTATATTTTCTACATAGATTCCTAAAATGAAAAGAACAGACGTAGTTATTGAATATTAAGAAATTGATATGCCCATGAAATAATAAATAAATCATGTTTACGAGACAATAAAAAAAGTTAAAACTTTTCAATACTTTTATAAAGGTTATACTCGAGTTTATTTAGGAAGTCTGCCCTTGCGGCTTTTTCGACTAGCACTTAGGGGATCGTTTTAGTATAAATTTTTAGCTTTTTGTCTCAAACGTTTTTAGAGTTATATAAAAATCCTCTTTTTTCGGAATTTGGTGTTAGATTCAGGTGTTGATCGGGTGCCACTTTCACCTGCTCCTTTCTACCATCGACGTCTAGACGTGCAGCCGGGTACCATCCACATCTTATAGGGACCCTAGGGAAATCCATGCAAGCATCTATTTTTCCCGATTCGTACAACTTGGAATTATTTAAGACAAGAATGAATAGACATTTTCTAGATAAGCGTGCTATCTCCTAGGCTGCATCTCGCTTTCCATAACTTGAAATAGCAGTCAAACTTGAGCCTATTGCTAAATAAATAAAAAAAAGTACCTTTAGGCCCATATCTCAACTGCATGTATCATAACGGGCAGAGCGTATTCGTTTACTACTTATCTCTTCAAACTTTAATGTATCGGTGACGAAAGAAAATTCAAGTTGATCTTCCGCAAGCCTCCTTTTCGAAGTTGTTTCAACCTAACTGCCAAGGTTGCACTAGGTAGACATATGTACATCTGAACCTCAAGAGGTACCACATTACGGGTATTTGGTTAATTAAACATTACTTTAATTTTGTACAAGTCCATCTGGAGACCGATACGAGCAGTAGAATCGGCTAGGCTGCTCCTCAACATGCATTGCAATGCCTGCTCGATTTCAGTCACGATGTTAATATGACCGCCAACCTCACGTATGAATGGTACTCGCCGTTTATGTTTATGTCCCGTCCGTTTCAATGTAGCTCCCGCATTTTCCAAAGCATTAGTGAACAATTTGTAATTTAACATTATACCTATATTTTTTAATAATTATTATTTTTTATTATCCAACCTTCTTTGAACGTTATATAAATTTTTTTTATCGTATATACTTCTAGCGTTTTTATTACGAAACTTAAGAGCCTCGCATTAGTAAGAACGAGTAAACAAAGAACGAAGTAAACTTGTTATGCATTATGGTAATTTAAAATTTGACTCGAAGATTTTAATAATGTTTGTCGATTCGGTCACAGTGTCAACGAAATTGTTAAAACAGGATTTACTGTATAAGAACATTGTCTAAACACAAACTTATGGCAAGAATATAATTTATGTTTCACTTTGGAAAATATAAATTGGCCCGTTGGTGCAGTGGTTCAATTCCCAACCAGACTAAATATTTGTGTAATGCACACAAGTATTTGTTCTGCCTTAATCTAAAAATATCTATATGAGTGTAGGTTATATAAGTCGTCTGGTTACCATAACACAAGCTAGCTTCATGCTTTCTTTAGGATCAGATGGCCGTCTGTGGAGATGTAAAAAAAAAATATTTGGAAAATTTTTCTTCGTTCTAGATGTCATCACAAACAACACTTACCAAGGAACGTAACACCATCCCCGTAATGCCCGATGAGGAGTGTAGTACACTTCCACATTTCATCAGTTACGTTGAGGTCCCATTATAGAATAGGCGGTGAGTCCTTGCCATACACCGGGAACAAATACAGACTCCAAGCCACTACTTGAAAATCCTTATAAAGATATTTTCAATTACTAGCTGAACCAGTGAATTTATAATTAATTGTTGCATTTGTGAGCATTAAACCCACATTTATCCCGTATCCAACCTGTAATTGACCGGCTTAATATACTACGACTTTAAACTTTATTATTTTCAAACATTGAATTATAAAAACGCGCACTGACTACAGTAGTGGCAATAGATTTACGAAAGTTGCTTTATTCTTTTCCAAAATAGTACGAAATATATACAAATACCTATTCAATTTCTTATTCCTTTTCCTAGAGGACAAACCTAATAATTTTCTGGAGCTCAATCTACGCTTCTTTTCTCCTCTGTTGTGGTTATACAAGTACCTAAAACTGTTCTGTGCGTCTATAATGAACAAGTTCGCTTTCACAATACTTAAACATACTTTCGATATAAAATCTCAGAAATCTCTCGAATCCATTTATTACTTTTTTCACATTTTAAATCTTCCGATCGCCTCGGGCCGTTTTCATACGTTTCCAGTTGCTGCCGTTATTATATTTCTGTTTACAAATTTTAATGTCTACACTTTATTAAAGTAATATTAGGCTTTCTTATCTTATACGTTTTATTTTTCTACACTTGCAAACTAGGGAACATCCGTAACTTTATTTAGGTACGTATATCCAGTTGTCCCATGGGTTTTCGAATTTACTGCTCGCCTACGTCATAAAAGTCGTCCGTGTATACTCCTTTTTTTAAAAAGACAAATATTTATTAAAACTTTCATCTCCTATTTCAAGTTTCGTTCGAAAGATTCGAGACGAAATATTATTATAGTAAATCAGAAATACTACTGACATTTGAATTTGTATATACAATTAATTGGCAGACAATACTAGTACGATATAACGTAATATTTTAGGGCAGGAGTGGAAGTAAATTATTGAATGTATTTCCTAATGTTTGTTCATCATTAGCGTTTGCATTTAGCGCTAATTGGGTCCTACAGGCACTTGGATATTCTAAAAAATACATTTCATGTCATAGTTTCATTAACGTCCGTGATACACAATACACAAGAACATATATAAACGAAATGTTGTATAGTTATCAAGTGTGTGTAAATTACAAGTAGTGGCTCGAAGTCTGGTTTTGTGCTCAGTGCTCGGTACCCTATTCCATTGTGGGACGTAAACGTAACCGGTGAAATCTCGAAGTGTACTATACTCTTCTGCCTACTTTCCTTACTTACTTACTTACTTCTGCCTTACTTACTTACTTTTGCCATCTTGGATTACAGGCGTGATATTACGATATAATTATTAAACTGCTTATAAAATTGACCTCGGATATTTGGTTGTACCCAAGGCGTTATTACTTATCAACGGATTAAAAAGTTGCACAATGCCACACTGCGAATTTACAGAATATCGTCATTAGCCTGAAAAGTTCGAGTGCGGGTGCTTTTTTGAGGGGAAAACCATTACCATCAACGCGGTACTAAACACATACATATATGATGCAAAGGAAAAATGTTAAAACATTGTTATAGTGTAATTAAACATAATTCATCCGTCTGTAGGAATAAATATTAACGAACGTTTAATCACGAATATATCAGGTAATATATTTTGTAATTAAAACTTGTATATCAGCGAAACAATATCTAGGTTACAGATAACGTCGTAATAGGAACTATGCAGGCATTAATCAACCCTGCCGGGCTGTAGTCCGCGCCAATAAGGCGGTATATAACTCAACGAATCTAATTTGGCTCACCCACCGGCAGGGTAGGGTTAACGATAACGTGTTTAGTGTTAATATACCAGGTAAATTTTATTAAAGGATTGATTAAAGTTATGATTTTATATGAGAAAATATAGCTTTGTTATTACTGTCTCGTTGGTCGTGTTGGTTACAAGCGCGACTGCCGATCGAGCGGTCCTGAGGGCAAATCTTGGATCAGGTACTATTGGATTTTTCTAACTTAGATTTTTAGTAGTGGCTCGGAGTCTGGATTTGTGCCCGGTGTATTGCAATAAACTCACTACCTATTGCATATTGGGTCCTAAACATAGTGGTGAAACGTAGGAGTGTACCAGTTCTCTGCCCACCTCTTCGAAGATTCCAGGCATAATGTTACTGGTTAAATTAAAATAACGATAGTCACATTCATAGTTATATGGACGAGAGAGCTTATGATGAACGCAGTTCCTGATTAATTTGTGTAAATGTTTGTAATTTTCCTATATTTAACTAGGGTCTCAATATCAAATTTTCCATGTGCCATCCATGTTCCATTTTGTGCCTCATTTCTCGCAATGAATCATCAGAATTAAATTTGAATATTTCTTACTGAAAAAAAAACATCAAAGTTATCTTTTTCCGTTGATTTAAAAAGAAAAAATTGGATACAAACCTTCTTCTGACACAACAGAACACAATTCAAAATCAACTACACTGATCGAGCCGCTCTCTGTTTGATTCATCATAAATGTAACAATTAGTTTTTATTTACATACCTACTTTGAATTTCAGGCACAATTTCACAATAAATGCAGACATGTGGCAGTTGACCCTTATGATACAATTAATTGACAAATTTTCATCATCACAGGGCGGACTTGTACAGAATGCCATTGAACATGTAGTCCAACTATTTAACGGAAAGAATAAACAGTTAATAACCGAATAAGTAAATAATCGAATGGTGTAGAAAAAAGTAAGTACAGCAATTACGATAAAACGAACAGAAACCATTTGGATGATATTACATTATAATAAATGAAATAAGAAGGTATTGTATAAAACCGATTGTAAAAAACTGATTCTTCCAATAATGCCACAGATGTACACCTTCTACCTTCAACACGTTCTCCTGATAATGTACTGCTTTGTAGATATAGGTATTTTCGTTCGCTCTCGGCGAAATATATTATACTAGAAGGGACTTTGATGTCTTAATTGAGGGTTGTATAAAAACAAATATATATCTATTTTGTACACACGCGTGTGAATACATCGTAAGTTTACATAATAGACGTAATAAAACTAAAGGAAACTCATGGGGCATAATAAAATTTACGAATGTCCAACTTAATTTGATTGTCTTATCCGGTTTCGCAATAAAATAAATTGCCTACACGATGTAGTTTCCAAAACTAATAAAGTAATTACAAATTGCGTCGCTTTGTCTGTATTATCGTAATTATGACAACCTTATATGATTTCCGTACTCTTAGTTCCTTGTGACGAATACGTAAATTGGGTTGGGGTGTGAAATATTAAGCCTAATATTACATATAACGTGTAAACAGTCAGTTGTATGGATGCTTTCTTAAGCGCTCATTTTAGTGTGCTCATTGTTTGTGTGTATATATATATATATGTATAATATCCCTTCCTCCTTACAAATTACTCATTGCTGGGGATTGTGACACCTCCATAGATCCCCTTATCCTTTACGATGTTGCACCACTTTAGAATAATCCCTTATTGGGTAAGTGGAGAGCATCGAGTGCCAAATATCCGTTCGAGCTTCTTCCGCTTTCATCATTTGCTTCATACATAAAATAATTTCACGCGTGTTTTTCCCTAAAGAGGCATATTATTATTATATTGTACCGTAATGAACGACAAATGCGACCAAAATTTACATTTCAACAATCGTCATCATCAGTCTGTAAACAAAGTCCACTGCTGGATATAGGCCAGCCCTGGGTAGTTCTTTCCCACAATCCGCACGCTAGGCATGCAGGTTGAGGATCGCAGAGCACAACTCGCACCGCCTACGCTGCTGTTCGTCGGCGACCAGAGCATTTAGTAGTACTTAGGTATATGTATTTCAAAGATACATATTCACCTCGACGCGGATACCAATCAGCCAACTATCAATCAGCAGCCAGCGAACTAAGGTCAATCACAACAAGCGGTGAGTGAATCTATTCCGAACGTGCATATGTAACTCACAGTAACCGAATGACTGACAAACACAAGCTTCGATCGAACCGAAGTTTCGGCTATATTAAGCTTAAACCGTAACTGCAATCGAATCAGGATTTGTATCGAAACTCTTACTAAAAGCTTTGCCCGGATACAAGTTATATTTTCTTTATTTACCATAGAAGTCTTCATTTGTGTGCAACACACATCGTCTTTGTACACATTACGTTGCAGGTATTACCTCTTTAGTGGTGTTGGTTCCTAAGGAGAATGCCAATCGACAAGTACTAGGTTCAAATCCCGGGTTGGGTGCTATTGGATTTTTATAACTTTGATTTCCTAAAAGAAATTTCAAGTAGTAGCTCGGAGTCTGGATTTGTCCCCGATGTATGGCAATAGATTCACTACCTATTCTATAATGGGACGTAAACGTAACAGTGAAACGTTGGACTGTACTGCACTTTTTTACCTACCTCTTCGGGGATTACAGATGTGATATTACGTAAGCAAGTTATTAAAAAAAACTATATACAGTGTGTTCCAAAAATAATGGTTAAACCGGAAACACTTTATAATAGAGCTATTCGGAACTCGTCGTAAAATACCAAAAAAAATATTTCCCAAGTAGCACCCAAGTTATGTTTTTTTGGAATAACTTGTTTGTATTAGTAATAATAGTAGTACTTTGTTTACACAACGTAACATCACGCCTGTAATCCCCGTAGAGGTAGGCAGAGGAGTGAAGTACACTCCCACGTTTCTCCTGTTACATTTATGTCCCAATATGGAATAGGTGGTGAGTCTATTGTTATACATCGGGCA
>DVOY01000526.1:0-11241 GCA_018237585.1 Apyrrothrix maculosa | reverse complement strand
GAATAAAAGGTTAAAAAAGGGACTGAAGTGTTAAGAATGGTGCAAAATGTAGATTTTGTCGATTCCTCTATACTGTTTTTCATTCTATTCTTGTTCTTTCAAATGTCATAGTACAAAATTAGTTGATAGATTTGGTTAAAAAAACATTTTAGTTTTTCTTCCATCATTGTATTGTCAACGACTCTAGACTCGTATGCAAAATGCTGAATAATGCAGACGACTGGAAGTAGGTAAAAATTCAATCGAAAGATTCCGTCAGCCTGCACAAATATTGTATGGTTACGTTCAAGCGAAACTAATATAAACGTGCGCGGCGCAGGCGGAGCGCATGCTGCGCGAGGAGGCGGAGGCGGACGCGGCGCTGCGCGCGCAGTTCGGCGCGCGCTGGTCGCGCACGCCGTCCGACCAGCTCACCGAGGCCTTCCGCGCCAACGCCGCCAAGTACGCGCAGATCATCGACAACGCCGTGCGCGCCGACACCATCGTGCAGCAGAAGTACAATCAGCACAAGGAGGTCTGCTTTTATGTTTGAGTTCGGGTCGCGCTGCTCTACCCATTCTAATTTACGGTACGAACGGTAGCGATTTATTAATCGGTTCTTTTATCGGATCGACAAGTCAATAGGTCGAATATAAGTGGAAGTGGAATTAGCAATATGTCAATTTCGAGAGACACTTCAAATTTTGCAGAATATTGAATTGCTGAGTCGCAGCGACGGCGAGATCAACGCGGGCGTGCCCGACGCGACGGACGCGACGGACGGCGCGGACTCGGACGGCGACGCCGTGGGAACGTTGCGTGCTCTCATGGAGGAGGTAACTAGTGCGCATCGACGTCGAACTCGGTGCTAAATTAAGTTAAAAATTACCCTTCGATCATAATAAAAAATATTAATGAGGCGACTGTCGGTCGGTGGATCAGGTGGAGCAGCTGAAGGCGGAACGCGATGCGATCGAGGCGGAACTGAAGGAGACCACGGTCGACTTGCGCGAGCAGTTCCTGGCAGCGCTGGCGGCGGACGGCGCACTGGACGAGCCATCGCTGTCGGGGCTCGCGCTGGGCGCCGCGCTGGCGCCGCTGCAGCGCCGCGCCGCCGCCACGCTGAAGCGCCAGGAGGAGCTGGAAGAGCGCCTGCGCGCCGCGCACGCGCGCCTGCGGAGCGCGCGCGGCGGTGACGGCGGCCGCGATGAGGCGCTGGGCCGCCTGTGCGCAGCGCACGATGCCTTCCAAGACCTCACCGGCAACCTGCGTGAGGGCGTCAAGTTCTACAATGACCTCACTCAGGCACGACACCGAAATCTTTGCACTCATCTTAAATCCACGCGCCGTTTCCGGCAGCGAAAAACCATGCCCTGTTTACATTGTTAATAGTGTGAAGTACCCCTTTTGTAAATCAATATTTCAACATACATCGCTTGCCATTTCTGGAAATGTTAGACAACTCGTCACACATCGAATGACGTTGGCTTTTAACTGACGTATCCCATTGGACATAGGTAACTTATTCTATGTGTGCAGACCGAAGACAACACAAATAAAAAGCTTGATTTTCGTAGCTAAATATATTTGATAAATGTTTAAGGTATAAGATAATTATAATCTAAAATGCTATTGTGGTATGTACGGTACGAGCGGACCACGCGAACTCGCTCCCGTCGCGTGACTACGTTTTTGCTGATGCAGCAATACTCATTGTACGTGCGATGCACGTACAATGAGCACGTTGATGCCTTAACCACGTACGCGACAATACACTGAAATTATTGGTGGATTGATGTAATTGCCAAAGTGTCTTCTTTGCGATCTATTGCGCTCATGTTACCCCAAAACGAAATCTGCATCTTTAACGATTTTAAATTACAGATTTCAGACTAAGTTTTGGAGACAACTATCAATCGAACGGTCCATAAATTTTAAATTAATAAACACACAGCTAAATATGAAATTCTGCAAATGTGCAGCTGTTGGTGGCGTTCCAGAACAAGGTTTCAGACTTCTGTTTCGCGCGCAAGACGGAGAAGGACGAGCTGTTGAAGGATTTGACGCAAGAGGCGTCGCGCGCCACCACCCGGCCCGCGCCCGCCGTGCCCACCCCCACACCCGCACCGGCCGAAGAGGTGTGTGCACCATTCTATCGTATATCATGCTCTGTTTACAAACTCAGTTTCATCGCTACCTATTTATGCGCAGACACCGGCCGTGGTGAAGAAGGAGCCCCCTCCGCGCCCGCCGCCACCTTCGGCCGGGCCGTCTGCACCCGTCACCTTGCCCTATCCCACGCAGCCGCAAGGTACGTTACGTCTCAGATAAAATGTTTCATGAATTAATACATGTATTTATATGCAATGTGACACTCAAGATAAAAGTAGTAGTAACTTCTCGTAAGATTCGTCCTAAGTGACTGTTGTTTCAAGTTACCCACCATATTTACACGTTCGGTTCCGCTGACAGGTATGCCCCTACCGTACGGCGCGGCGGCGGCGCCCTACCCCGTGTACGCGCCGATGCCGACGCTGTACAACCCGTACGCCACGCTGCCCTACCCGCACCACGCGCGCTTCCAGCCGCCCTACCAGCCCTACCAGCACCCCGCGCCGCCCGCGCACTACCCGCCGCCGCCGCAGCCCGGCTACCAGCCCTACCCGCCGCAGTAGCCGCCGCGCCAGACTCCCGGTGTATTCTCGCTTTCTCGTATAATGCAACCCGTGACGTAGCCTATACATATATAATGTACGTTCCAACGTTAACATTTTATCGCAACAAAACAGACTGAACTTTTGCAGCGACAGTTTTGCTATAAAATCTCACCATCTCTATTATTAGCGTAAATGAACACGTGCTCACTCGATTTTCTTTCCAATGTCCTTATTGAGGCTGGATGACACTGCAGAAATCATCAGTCGCTTACACTGTCACTATTTAAAACAGTCGCCTATATTGTTTGTAAAAATATCATGTGCATAGGAATAACATCAATGATAATGTTCAAAATCATTAGATATATATTTGTCGATGTCTCCAGATTATTAGGAATGAAATTATACCTTGAAATTCAAATTGACTATTTGCGTAATATATCAACCAAATAAATATTAACTATTTGCATAATATATCAACCAAATAAATATTAACTATTTGCATAATATATCAACCAAATAAATATTAACTATTTGCATAATATATCAACCAAATAAATAAAAGAGAAGCAAGATAGCTTCTTAAAGATGCGTTTTTTTGTCATAATCAAAAAGAAATGGTCAAGATACTCAAGGTACAACTGAAACAATAAAGCAGCGAAAGGAGTCATTAATTGTTATGCTACTTTGCACTTACAACAAATGTAAAATCAAGTCAATTCATTTCGTTTAAAGTTTACTCGATATCAAATAGCTCAAAATATTTACTATTGAACAAATGGCGTTATTTTTAGAACTATCTTACAAAATTAACTCGCCGACTACTGAATAAATAATTAGTTTATTCAATTTTCCTGTAATCGCCTGAAGCTTATTAATTATACTACTAAAGTTGATTCATTAAACTACATGAGACGTAGCAGTGGATAACGAATTAAATATACATGATTCGCTGACCGTTGATGCAGGTGGGTAAGAGGATGGCTATGATGGATTGAGATAGGTGAAGCGTTGACCATATTGGGGTATGATTCGCGAATATTCTATACATTTAAATGCATTTAAACATTTTGAAATATCACAGACATTTAGCTGTATTAATATAGTAGAGAACATCACAAAATATAATTATGACGAATGAAATTCTTCATATGAAATTTCTATGGTGAAATATACGAGTAAAGGTGACGGCTAGATTAGGAAACAATCTATTTGTAATGATCCCAATATAACAATTATGAATAGGTTTCTAATAATAAGCTTTAAAATAATCATGGAATAAATTGAATAAAATGCCTATTATATAATTTAAATGATAAACTTATGTAACGGAAGTTGTGATAGAAAAAAATGTATATGTACAGTCATAGATAAAATGGTGTTAAGGAAAAGTCTTGGTATCGATTGGCGCCTATTTGCTATAGCCAAATAAACAATGCCAGACATCCATAAATAATTCGTGAAAGAGAATCTATTATTATTATTATTATGTCGTCACTTCAGGGTCGTAAGGGACCTGGTATGAAAATCTATAGATATTTTTGTTACATCATTTGGCTTAGCATCCTAAGCATTAATTTAGACCGATTGTTTTCTTTATGAAGAAAATTGTTAAGAGTTTTGCTACTTAAGAGTCTTCGGCACCAGCCTGTGGGTTGTTAAAACATTTAATCAATTATGAACTATTCAATTTCTTCAAGTTGATCATTACGAAGTAATAATATAATTGTTAATTGTATTTATTAAAAATAAATTGAAGAATTCTCTTTGTGTTGTAGAATTTATTGTGAAACAGCTTATCATCATGTTAGACTTAAATATATGTATATTACATAATGTAGTCAATAAATTTGTTTTTTATAAAAAAGTGCTTTTTTTACAATACAACTGTTATGTGTCTGCTTACAGTATTGACTATCATTTAAGATGTATGAGTATTTGATGTTATTCAAAAAAGTCGGCAACTATACACCAACATAAGTTTTAGTGTTATATAGAGTTAAACAGTGGAAAATTTCAATGTTGTTTATAACTTTAACGTTATCCATGATTTTTATAGAATTGATTAATTCATGTGTGATGCTGTTATACTTGGAAAATGTCAAGAAATTCTCATGAGTAGATTTCAATTGATAGTCAATGCACTTGGCCTGCAGCAACAATTGTTGTCAACCCTCTGAGGAGCCACCACTGCAGCAGGAAGTTACTCTGTATCACTGGTTACCACAGCCTACTACCCCTGACTGGGTAATTGGGTAGATACTATCCTTGTTGGCCAGACTTCCAGTGCTATATGGATTGTGTCTTTACCCACACCCAGCAGATACAAAGATAGATATGCATAAAAAAAAATTAAGTTAAAAATTATCTGCAGCAATTTATATAATGTGCACCCCAAAAACATAGCAATAAAAAATCCATTAAAGCATCACATAATTACTATTTATTAAATAAAAACCAACTAGAGTTTATAACACTGTTTAACATCAGTTATGGGAAGCTTAATACTTGGGAGCCGGACACTGTTCCTTGGAGTAGTCCCTGATTGGAGAGTAGAACTGAAAAAAAAATTAAATATTTATCATTTACCAGATATCAAGACTCAGAGGAAGCATTATAATGACAAAATTTTAATTGAACAAAATATGGTAAAATTTAAAATAACTACTGAATATTAAATACCGTGAAACACTTAGGTATAATATGTAGTATTTCTCTACTAATTATTTTATCACTAATAGCAGTCAACAATCAAGTTTTACAACAGCACAAACAATATCAATACACTATCTGATTGTTCTAGCCTATACACTCTTATCTACATGTTCTATGGATTTGGATTATATATGATTAGTTCTATAATAACAGTTACTCACTTTGTACTGCTTGTTCCTGTACTCCTCCCACGGCTCCGGGTTTGTTTTCTTGTTCCATGAAACATCAGGAGATCGGGTAGCCAGTCTCAGCAGGTAAAACACTGCTCCAGTAGCTCCAATGCCCGTGCACACGTACAAAGGAATGAGCTGGTAATGAAATGAATTAAACAGTCGTGTTACCATGTACAAGGAACAACATGTTTTCAATCTCATAAACAAAACAGCCTTGTAATGGAAATGATGGAGTGTAATAATCAGCAAAATATGCAGGTCTAATTTGGTTCTTTTGTAGACATTAAAACTTGTGACTACTATCCCAATCATAACAAATATTTTAGATTGATTTGTTACGAATGACGCAGTCTCACTGGACTGTTCTCGCCAGTTTTGTCATGATAAAGTTGATCGATAATGCTCTTCAAACTACTTTCTTACTGCAATAGGTAACATGTTACCACGTCCTAGTATGAACCGATGAAAAAGATATCCATCTAAAAGCCTTAAGTGAGATTTAAAAGAATATATAATAAGTGATAAACAGACATTGTAGGTTAGTTATGTAAGCAAAAACGCAATAACAATAAAATTATAGATAAGCGGAATCTACTTACAGCCTTGTGTTTTTTCAAGCTCTGGAAACTTAATCCCTGCATCGTACCAAATTCTCAAGCACTGCTTACGATTACAGAAAAGTAATATGACCTTCCTGTATAGCCAGAACCCAATTGATCTGTGCTAAAATGTTCCCTTTGTCGACTGTCTTAGAATGTCAATAATTTCGTTAATATTGCCATTAACTGAAGTTCATTAGAAGAAAAAAATAAAAATTTAGCGACTTGTAAATATCTTTAAAAACCTTTATATTAATATAGTACTTTACTTATAAAATTTATTTAAGACAATATTAAAATATTTCATTTTATACATATAGTTTTGAATGCAATGAGCAGGAAAACTGGTAATAGCAACAACATTTGATGTGACAGCTGGCTGGCTACTTGCTTCAGTCAGGACATTTTGATTGTTATAGTAGTATAACCTATTTTTAATGACTTGGTGCTATTTTATACGAAGATAGAATAGATAGTTGAAAGAAATCTATATTGTATTAAGATGAGCTTTCTGTTGTAAGTAGTTGCACGAAAATACTCTTTCGCGTATACGGCTATTTATAACTGAACGTCTTTAGTTACTGTGACGTCTTGTTTACGTTGTGGAGAAGCTTCTCTAATGACATTATAATCTTATAATTATCCTGGCAATAGACCTGTATCTACGTGAACTCTCTACTAATTTTCATTTAGGTGTCCTATACAACAGGAGCAATTCATGAATGTACATCGAAAAGCTTTTTCCTGAAAAGGTCGATAGTTCTATTAGATACGGAAATAAATATAATTTTTTAAATACCGGATACATAAATAGTATTTATGAAAGCAATTGTAATTAAATGGGTAATAATATATTTCTTTATTAGAAAAGCATATTTTTCAACAATTATGGCCTATTGGTTTAGATTCCAAAATTCTTCTCTGGCTGTGTAGGGTTAAAATTCTTGCACTCACCTCAGATTATACATGTTTATACGCTTATTTTAATTCAAAATATTGGTCAAATAACAGTGAGAGAAAATGTCATTAAAGTATGAGCATTCCTTAGTGATCCCCATAATTTTCTCTATGGAATGTGAATTCTGCAAACCCGCACTTTGCCAGTGTGGCAGACTATGGCCTGAATACTTCTCATTCTGTCAGAGGATCTATGCCAACAGTGCAACAATAAAAGGATTGACGTATGAGTTCAATTTGGGACTTCCATGTATTTATAAAAAATTCCATGTTTTTATAAAAATTATATTTTTATTACACAGTGGGAGCAGATCTAATAAAACATTTAAGCCAAAGAAGAACATTCCAGAAGGCACTCATCAGTATGACTTAATGCGCCATGCCGCTGCCACACTCGGCTCTGGCAACCTGCGACTTGCTGTCATGTTGCCTGAAGGAGAGGACCTAAATGAGTGGGTCGCAGTTAACAGTAAGAAATATGTTCAAATTATCTTTTGAGACTAATATATAAAACAGTAAGAATAATTATCTTAACTTATTTTCTTACTTGATAATAAAAGTTATGTTTTGTGCCACTGAGATAGTAATTAGAAAACCATTAATGTATGAATGGTGCATGGGCTATCTCTTTGGTTGAGTGGATGCAAGCATGACTGCTGATTGAAAGGTACTGGGTTCAAATCCCAAATTGGATACTTTTGGATTTTTTTAACTTCAATTTTTGAATAGTGGCTTAGAGTCTGGATATGTGCCCAGTGTATGACAATAGGCTCACCACCTATTCCATAGTGGGGTTTAAACACAACTGGTGAAACGGAGTGCACTGCACTCCTCTGCCTACCTCTTCAGGGAATACAGGTGTGATTTTACATTCATACATTCATGTACAAATGCTGTGATGTATGTACATCCAAGGCAATATATTACTATTTATAACAAAAGCCTGTGTATTGTCATTACTACAATGTACACTCAGTGATATGGGAGGTAACAGGAAATAATATGATAATGTTTTATGTTCTGTGAGGGTATGACTAACATCTCTTGCATACTCATGCATGTCATCAATGGTAATGATTGACTCATTTTATAAATATACTATAATGCAAGAAATTAATTTTAACCATTAAGAGATGAAACACAATTATTACATAAAAACATTTTTTCAAGAAAATATTATCATCATGCTAGTTGTTTGGACTCGACATTATACATAATCTGTAAATCTACACGGACAAAGAGTACATTGACCTTTGTCAAACTATACCCTTTGCTGTACTGTAGATAAGTTTAAAATGTCTCAGATATGAATTCAGTTTACATCTTAGCTTCCTACTTTTGTGTTAACATGTCACTTCTGCAATATGGTAAATGTAAAAGAAAAAAGGGGTCAATCAATTGGCTTAGTATGTTTCAGGAGTATTAACTTTAAAGGCTCAGTGTATTAAGAATTGAACAGTGTGACATGGAAGACCAGGCCTGGCTAGCTAGGCCATGGTTGCTGGGCGAGACCAGTTTAGTAATTAAATCCAATCATGGTATTGTGTTATCTAATTAGGTACCTGGCCTTACTACACTATTCAGAATATTTCAAGGAAGTACAGTGCAAATGTACAATACAGTTTGCAATGAAAATATATCAATATTCAACTTTTTATAGATATTTTATTCTACGCGGAAAAGAAAAAAGAGGAATTGAATTAAACATATGACTCTAGATAAAGCATGTACAGTTGTAAGGATAGAGATATTTTGCACTCGGTGCTCTCTGTCTACCCCACTTCTAGGGCATATCATCACATAATTTTTTTTAAAGTTATTTTGTCAAGATAAGATAAATTTCTTTTCTGAAATAACAGTACCTGATGTCTCATCATAAAACTATATAGTGTTATGTGCACTTAATACATCATTTATTATAAAGATATCTGCTTATAATAACTCAAAGGTGTCACCCTCACACAATAGCATCCATTGTTCAAGAACAAATCATTTTTTCATGCCATTGTGTATGAGTTGCACATTGTCTATCTTATTATGGTGTAAGTGATGTTTATTACATAACCAAGTGTTAAAATTATACACCGAGGAGACTGACGAAAAATACACGCTGTATTTATTCCCCAGGTGCCGTCCCTGGCAACTTTCTGCTGTCTGTATGTTTCATTACGTTCTAAGCATGTATATTACTAGCCTATATTATGCATTTAGGTATTTTGAAATTACATCACATGTGTGTACTGCACTCCTCTGCCTGACTCTTCGGGGATTACAGGCGTGATGTTACGTATAATTCTATACAATAATAATATCTTGGGATATCTCCACACACGGCCATCTGATCCCGTACTAAGCATCAAGAGTGCTTGTGTTACGGTAATCGGACGGCTGATAAACTACATACATATATAGAAATATCATATATTATATAGATATATTTGATTACACCCAGACACAGAACATATATTTGGGCTCATCACACAATTATTAATTCTGGGTGGGAATTGAACCGACGACCCCCCAGCTGTCAGGTTCGCTAACCACTGCGCCAACGGGCCAGACTTAAGGTTTCGTATAATGATCGACAAGGACTTGTTGTAAATAAATATCGTACACTGTTTCCAGCGGTGGACTTCTTCAACCAGATCAACATGCTGTACGGAACCATCACGGAGTTCTGCACGGAGGAGTCGTGCGCCGTGATGTCGGCGGGGCCCAAGTACGAGTACCACTGGGCGGACGGGCACACCGTCAAGAAGCCCATCAAATGCTCCGCCCCCAAGTACATCGACTATCTGATGACCTGGGCGCAGGACCAGCTCGACGACGAAACATTGTTCCCCTCGAAAATAGGTATGCCGTTAAAAACTGTTTTAAATAGTGCTGCTTCCGGATCAGCCCACATGCTTGAAGTTAATTTAAATCGGTTCCTTTGTTTTGTTTCTTTCTATCATAAGCTGCAAATAATTAAAACCTGTGGAAATTTAAATTCTTGCACTAATATTACGAGAATAGTGTATTTTCGACGTGTCTAAGCATCTCTTTAAAAGCATTATTATGTTTACGTCGTTGCAACCGCGACTGCCGACCGAGAGAACCTGGGTCTAAATCCCGAGAAGAGTACTATGTAATTTTTCTAACTTACGTAACATTTTTCCAGGTTAGATTTTCAAATAGAAACTTCTAGTAATGCCTCGGACTCTGGATTTATGCTCTGCGTATGGAAATAGGCCTAAAGCAGTCGATAGCGGGACCTCAACGTAATTGGTTAAACCCAGGAGTGTACTACACGCTTTTGCCTATCTTATCGGGAATTACACGTGTGATGTTACGTTTATAATTATGCCCTCGTTGCTCTTAAATGTCCACCTGAGTTGAAGTGAGAAGAGTTACAAACTAGCGTTTTAAAAATAATTACAAAATACGCTTATAAATACAAAATATGAAGTTATTCAGTGAAACTACTAAAACAGTTTCAGTCGACTTTGCCCGAAATTTAATGTCCTCAGTATTATTATATTGGTTTCATTGTTCATCGCAGGCGTGCCGTTCCCGAAAAACTTTTTGTCGATGGCGAAGACGATCCTGAAACGGCTGTTCCGCGTGTACGCGCACATCTACCATCAGCACTTCCCCGAGGTGGTGCAGCTGGGCGAGGAGGCGCACCTCAACACCTCCTTCAAGCACTTCATCTTCTTCGTGCAGGTACCGAGACACTGGCCCCGACGCCAAGCGAAGCTGGACAGCGTAAACGGACAATGTCCTGAGGAACATCCGCACTAGTCAGCTTTGGCAGGCATGATGAAGTAGTAAACTAAAATATAACCTGTAATAATGTTCCTCCTCGTCGAGTCGACAGCTGATCGTGCATTAAATACTAACATATTTACTAGTACTATATTTTATGCACTATATTTAGGGGTGCATGAAAGAGGCCTTGCCGAGCGGCGACTATATCTGTTAATTACAAACATATACTGTTCGGGCGCATCCCGGATATGCCGATTAATTCTTTCACCACGATCGCTGATCACTGAAACTTCTAATAGTAAAGGTTGGGTTCGTTGTTATCGTGTATTCTCACAACGTAACATCACGCCTGTAATCCCCGAAGAGGTAGGCAGAGGAGTGTAGTACACTCCCACGTTTCACCAGTTACGT
>DVOY01000525.1:0-11243 GCA_018237585.1 Apyrrothrix maculosa | reverse complement strand
ATAGGTATTTGTTCTGTGTCTGGGTGTAAAAAAATATCTATATAAGTATATATATATATATATATATATATATGTATGTCAGATGATTGTACTGTAATAATAATAAATATTACGAAAAATAAAAAGATGTTGATTGTTGTTTTTCTTTATAACAATATTTATGGCAAGACCTATATGCATAACATACATTCAAACATATTTTCTGTGTTATACAACCATACAAAGTTCACTTGTTTAATATTAGATAGTTTTTTCTTTGCAAATGAATAAATACACATTATGAGCACTAAAATGATGTTTATTAAAAAGCAGTAGTCTCAGAGAAAAAATACTTTTAAAATATATTCACACATCCATATGTTGTTAATATGTTAACTACAATATCTGTGTGTTGACAATAAATGGATCTGATAGGCCCATGTACAGCGGTGGACTTCAGTCAGCTGATGTGATGGTGACAATGATGATGTGTGAATAGATACAATTGTTCCATATATTATAATGAATGAGTATGTGGAACATTTAATTAACATTCGTTTACACAGTTTGTATAATAAGTCCAAAAGGAGTCTTCTTATATAAGTTCCAGTCTGCTAAGTACGGGAACCATACATTAAAAATCTAAATTTAAATATCTATATTAAATTTGAACAGTTACACCTAGTGCAGTCTACGATCCATACAACATCTGTTCAAATCCAGGACTCAGAGGCCTTTCAGCTTGAAAATCCAGAGCAAGGTAATCTGTAGACGAAACAAGATCATCGACAGTTTTCAAAATTAGCAAGTTGAAGTGGCAATGGATAGGCTACTTAACTGGAACAACTGATAATCTATGGGAAGGGAGGTCATTGAGTGGTGGTCATGTCTCAGTAAAAAAAGAACAGGTGAATCTTTTATCAGACGGTTTGACGACCTCAAGAAGACAGCTGGATTCGGCAGCCTTAGGACCGGTTGAAACAACATAGACTTAGGGAGGTCTATGTCTGACAGTGGACTTCCAAAGATTGATGGATGGATGAGTGGTTTTCTCACAATTTTTTGTATTCCTACATAAAATTACCTGACTTGAAAATTACTTGTGAACGAAGAAAAACAACAAAATTAGTTGTACTCTAGTTGTAAACTCTTTCTTGTAAATACATATGTCAATAGGACTTCTGCTAAAAATGTTACATAATTTTCTGCCATATCAAATCCTACCCCTTTTTCTGAAATTACACCCCCTTCACATAAATCCTTTGATAATACCATGTGTAAAAAACTAAACTACCTTTAAAAGACATTCTGTGTTCAACAGAACCATACATATGTGTATAGATCAAAATATTCATGTCATGTTGGCACCACTTCCATAGTCAACTCCTTTTCTTAATTACTAGGTCATTTTAACAAATTCTGATAGTCGCTAAAGATACAAGATAATCTTGTGTTACAAACTTAAAAATAAACATATCCACATACTGAATAATAATAATAGTATCTTAGGATATCTTTACATATGACCATCTGATCCAAAATTAAACCTCAAGAGAGCTTGTGTTATGGTAACCTGACGGCTGATAATCTACATATATATATATATTGTGTTCTCATGTACTTGTTATATGTAATTCTTCTTCTAACCACTTGTGTTCTTCACACAAATATTTGTTCTGGGTGGCAATAGAACCCAAGATCTCTGGTGCAAGTTAGATGCACAAACCACCACACCCTTGGGCCAGTCAGCTAACAACAATACAATTATATTTATATCATCAAATATTATAATGCCTGATAAATACAGTACCCATTTTTAACTTATAAATATACAAGTTTAAATAACTTAATAAACAATGGATGTATTGTAATATATACATTGCCATTTAAAATTACAAAAACAAAAATGAGATCATTGAAATTATAATAACAAGTATTTTAACATCCTTTAGAAAATATATATTAAAACTGTATTATGTACTCAAAGGTTTATTTTTTTACACAACCAATTGCTAACTGAAAATTATCCAGCTTAAAATTCCCAGTAGTAGCATAGTCTGGAGTTGTGCCCAGTGAATGGCAATAGACTCACCCCTTTTTGCATTGAATACAACATGACAGGTGAATTATAGGAGTATACTACACTTCTCTGCTTACTGCTTTGGGGGAAATACAGGTGTGATGCTATGTTACACATAAGTATCCCAGGTGCAGTAGTCCAGTCAGCATTGAAAGTAACTAATTCAGACTTTTAAAAAATTAACTTTACTTTAGAATTTAACAATTCTTGAAGAAGAAAAATAAGCCAGTTTGCTTTGGTACGGTAAAAATCAAAATATTTCCAGCCACTACTTGGGAGTACTACACTACTCCACATATTCCTTCATTGAAATGTAGATGTGATATTAATTTTATAGTCACTCTTACATGCGAAAACAACCTCAATGTGGCACTGGTCTTATATGTGACTGATTTTGAACATGGAAATGATTAGCGGAGTAAAGGGTGCTACAGTATACAAACAATTCACAATGTTTGGTTGGATTGGGTTTCTGCATTTCTTCTTCGTAAATATGCCCATGGATCATGAAACATTGAAGGATGCAAGTAAGCATCAATACTCTCTTTCCTTTGGCTGCTATCACTCTGTAATTGAAAACTTTTGTTATAAGACAAATAGATGAAAAAAAAACATATCCTTGACCTACATGCTCAGCTTGGGGACTATGGATGAGAAACCCATAGGGTTAGACCTCAGCATCATCCAGCAGTAGTCTGAGACAGGCTGGTGATGATGATGAGAACAAAAATTATGTTACATTATGAAACATTACTGAGATAACTGCTATATGGACTGTTAGTGTCAGGTAACATGCGTATAATTTGACGATACATGTGGAAACGCATTTTGAAAATGAGTAAGAATATTACATGTTTACGTTTTGTGTCTTTTAAATATTTTACTACTTCATTATAATTATACTTAATAAGTAAAACTACATATCCGAGCACAAAAAGAATAGTTATAGTATTCGAACAGGTTTTAAGGCACTTCTAGAGAGCACAATAAATTATGACAGGTACTCACTCCAAAACTGTTATTCCTTTGGGAATAACTACCCCGCTTATTGTAACCACCACCACGCCTCTGATTTTGATGCCAACTACGTTGTTGGAAGCTTTGGTTCTGCCATCTTGTCTTGTTTTGAACTGGTGTGCTTTGATTTATTGGTATGAAGTTATCAGACATAATTGACAACAAGAAACTCTGATAAATACCATCCACAGTAATAAATAAAAGTTATTCCCAATCCACCAACGGAGTTGAAAGATATAATGATATTATTAATAATTTAATACATAGGTATATTGTTAGTTGTCTTGCGCAAAAACCAGACAAATTTGTTTTCTTTAAAAAATGAGTATAATGACACCTGTCATATTGAGCAAGCATTCCATTACACCATATCATTACAAGCTTTTATTTTTATTAAACATTGAATGCATTCGAATCACTTATATAAAAGTAGGTATTTGTTGTCTTATATTTAGTTAAATTCATCTGTTCATATTTTATAAAACAAATTAAAATTATAGTCAGCACAGTTATAAATTTTACAACTGTGGTATTTTTAACTATTACTTACAGCTTACGAATTTTAAGCTTGAAATAAAAACTTTTTTTAAATAATTATTAGCTACGATAATCTTATTTTTATATGAGCAGTACCTAAATGAAATTTGCATTTTCCTACAAATTAACTTAGGCCGTATATTTATCTGTGAGTCCATTTCAGTTTCTATAAAAAAAGAAAATTGGCGTTTATCTGTAGTCAATAATCTATCAACAGAGGAGCGTACTTTCTGTTTTTCCTTCATTGGGTTCTATTATTTAGAAATAACTCGATAACTATTCAAAATGATTTTATAATAATTTTGTGAACTCTTTGTGTGCTATAATTGTGTTCAGAATGTGGATACCATCAAAATCTCCAAAACTAGCTGTCGGTAAGTTTGACGTTTCAATCCAATCGGTAATACATCCTGCACACAATTACAGCGGAAACGTAAATACATGTCGTGAATTTTAATAAATTAACGATATATTAAAACATGCTACTTCAGAAGCTTCCTTGAAGTATAATAAGCTCCATAAACCACCAATTCCTTTGTCTTTCATCCTTCAATGTTACATCTTTTTTTTGTTCAATTATATAAATTGACCATAAAAACATTATGCCATGTTAAAGAACATTAGCTATATTTATTGAAAATGTTATCTAATCATATTATTTCTAAAGTTTTTATGGCGTATGTTATGTATTTTATTTTCGGCTTCTTGAAGTAAAGTTTTAAAGCGCTTCGAGATATCCGCCTAAAGAATCTGATTTTTATATTTATTCGCTATCTTATATAACAGGAAAATCTTCACTGTGATAAAGCTTTAAACAAGTAGTATTGTGTGAGAGACAAAACTTCACTTCCATTGCATACATTTTATTGACTTTCAAAATCCATTGAGTTTTAAGCATATGGTCCTTGTCTTTAGTATCGCCTGAGCAAGCATAGCACACCTTCCATTAAGGCTTTTTGAAGGGTTAGATTCATACATATCTATATCACTATTGATTACACACCTCACAGACTAACCATAGTATGGCTTGTACCTTTAGACAGACATTGGAATGTTTTTCTATAAAAATATATAAGAATCTTATTATTTTTTGAGTATAAAGATTTAAGGCATTGCAATTTAAAATGATATGTAGCATTAGTACTCATATAAAGCAAAAACTAAGTAAAACTTGTATTAACCAGAATTTATATGTATTTCATATTAACTCAGGGGTTTCTTCATTTTAAGGCTGTGAGTAATGTAGTGCTTTGACATGGACACAATAAACTTCAAGCAACATTTATTTGAATTAGGGACATTTGATTTACATCAATGCAATGATAACATTGATATTGACCTTTTGATGTATCCTATCATTTCAATATATCTGGTATAGTATATATTTCACGATACATCTATGTATTTCATTCAAACAAAAACGTTTTGCTGCTTTGTTCCTGGTTTATTTTTAAAATTTTGAGTAATAATACATTAGGGTCACAATAATGTTGCCCAGATGACGAGCCTATATGACTACATTCTTCAGAAAGACTTTTTTCTAAAGCTTCCCAATTGCTAACCCAACAAGGAAAGTGTGTTAATAAAATTCTATTTTCCCAAATTTCAGAAAAAAACTACTGTTAAAAACAACCTATTGTTAAAAACGAAATAAAAATGATTGATTGTCTTTAATTCTAGATTGTATCTCATTTTCCTAATTTAATATCATCCTATCCTATTTCATAGATGATACACTAATTATATAGAAATTCTATTCTGTCCTATATTTTGAGCTCGTAAAACCTATACTTCTGGACATTACTCGTTCTTAAACTATTTTATGTTTTTGTATCTATGTTTTTATTTGATGTATCGAAAAACATCAATGCAATGTTTCTGATTGATGCATCGCAGAAAACATTGATGTATTTTTTAAATGAGCATCTCTAATTTGAATACCGACACATTTAATTACCCCCACCCCTTTCTCACCTCCTATTCCATGGTGGGACATAAATGTAACTGGTGAATATAGGTGTGTTGTTACATATAACTGATGTATGTATCAATTAAGAAGTAGTTCTCTTCTTTGATTATTAAAAATGTAGTCTGACAAAACTGTTTCTAAGGAAAGTATAATAACATTAAGGATATTCTATACATAAATTCCTTTCTCATACTCAATGCTCCGTAGCATGGTGCAGGTGACAAGTGTTTCGTTTTACACTTGCAGGTTGCTGCAATGTAATAAAAAGTTGAAATACAGATTTACAAACAAATTTTTAAGGTCTTTAACACTATACATTGACTGCCTCATTGGTCGTGTTGATTACAAGTGTACTGTTGATTACAAGTGACTGTCGATCAAGAGGTTCTGGGTTCAAATCCCGGGTTGGGTACTATTAAACTTTACTAATTTAAATTTTCTAGTGGTGGCTCGGAGTCTATATTTGTGCCCGATGTATGGTAATAGACTTACCACCTATTCCATAATGGGATGTAATGGTAACTGGTGTAACTTGGGAGTGTACTACATTCCTGAGATAGGCACAGGGGATCTTCGGGGATTACAGGTGTGATGTTATGTTGATTTGATTTATATGTAATGTAGCATAATAATAGTGATAATGCAAAATGCTGTGATAGATTTTGCAATAGTTTTATACAGTGACAAACTTAATTTGTTCTAGAATACTTACATAACCCAGGATTATATCATAAATTTGATTACAGTTGGTGTGTTGCTAAATAATATTGATAATAACATTTAAATAGTTTTTTTCACCTGACTGTTTTTATCGTTACACTGCTAGATACGGGTCTCCTCATGGAATTACAGAGTTAAGGTCCCAATCTGCCATGCTGGCCAAGTGTGGTTTGCCAAACGTCATACACTTTAGAATTTTTTTTTAAAGAATTACATATAACATTACAATTATTGTGTGTAATATAAGATCTAAATTATAATATTTGTATGTGGAAAGTTCCGTAACCCATATTTGAACAAAAACAATTTTTATTTTTATGTCCTCATTTCCTCAGAAAAAAGCTGATAGCTGTGCCATGCTACAGGACACAGAATATAATTCAAACTATGAAATTATAAATTTACGATGTTTCATTATCATATGTCACGGGGATACATCATGGTAACAATCATGTTATATGACACCTGTAATGGTGTTCGTTTTTATGCCCTTGAAAATGTAGCCCTTTAGTTATATGACCTCAAACTGAGCCAAAATATCCTTTTTCACAAATAGGTAATCATCCCATAGAATTTAGATATGACTTATCATAGATTTGCAATGGGGTAATACTGTTGGAACTTACTGATAACAACAAATCAATACATATGAAGTGTATCAAGTTATTTAGTATGCCACTATATAGTGATACAGATTTTTTTACACAGAACACACACTTGTGCTTATCGCACAAATATTTATTCTGGGTGGGAATCAAACCCAAGAACCCTGGTGCAAGTCAGATGCACTAACCCCTACATAAATGGGTTAGTCAGCCTACAATACAATTTTGTTTATATCATCAGATATTATAATGTAACATACACACCGAAATTATAGTATACATTTAGTAGGTAATGATACATCTTTGCTTCAAGTTATGTATGGAAATGTATTTTGTTTTAGCTGTATACAACTGGAAAGGAGATGTTCGATCTGGCTTACCACTAGAAATTGGTGAATCTGTTCAAATATTAGAAGAAAATGGAGGTATAGTAACACTAAATTTATTATAAAATATGAATATATTTTTAAAGTCTAATTTTCAAACGGGCAACACAAAATAGTTGAAATAAATAATTGTGTTATATAGATATCTAGCTGTTCAATCATCATTAAATAAACTAAAAGACATTCACCGACTATAACAAAAACATATCAAACAGCATAGTGAGCAAAAGAGATTCCTCTTTACAAATAAAATTTAATCACACCTAATCTTATCCTCGCTCTATATTTTTGTTGATTGTTAAGCATTTCTGTGGAGTAAATAACATTTTCTTAAAACAGGATGGTACAGAGGCTTCAGCACAAAGAACAGATCTGCCTGGGGAATATTTCCAGCGTGTGTGGTGTCAATCAGACCGTGTATGGTCAAGGGTTCCGGTGCCGCCGCGATTGTAGAGCTGAAAGATGACGCCCTGGTTCGAGAGATCGCTTGCGTTTTGCGAGAATGGGCTCGACTTTGGAAAAAGCTTTATGTGGTATGTTTAGTTGCAACCCTGTTTAATTACTGCTAATCAACATTGATGTCTGCTCACACCATGAATACGCTTGATGTTTTCTCTACAAGCTACTTCCATGGGTAGTAATAGCCCCCACATGGTTGAATAAATTTCAAAATAAAACGAGACTAATTTCATAAATAAGGATTTCCTTAACATGCTCTTCAGAAGAAATGCGTTATTAGCATTATCTTGTTCAAGAGCCAACTAGAAGCGACGAATTTTTGTGTTGCTTAATTTCAGTGATTTTAAGCAGATCATGTTTACAGAATGCATGTGGGAATGATACCAAAAAATTTTGGTTTTATCAAAAAAAGCTATGTATATAGTCAATTAAATTTTACCTTTATAGTGCAGGCGATGTTATCTTCAAGACGCCGCCCGCAATAAAACTGTGACTTGATAATCTTTATGGAGGTTCTAAAATGTGTCTTAGACTATAATGTTTTGTTCTCTCAATAAAATTTCATGTTTAAAAGTTCACGTTATAAATTAATAATAAACAACCTTGATTTTAAATTTTTGATTTCTAAGAAAACCTTTTTGCTTTTTGTACGCTAGCTTATTTTGTAACACCAGATAAATTTCTAAACGATTATTTTGTTTACAAAAAAAAAACCAGTCTATGAATCAGTTCGTTTCAGATAAATATATAGAAGTAGAAGCGGTGCAGCATTACCCCTTTTTTCGCAATAACATGTAATTTTTGTTTTTTTTTTGTAAATTTAACAATTATGATAATGTTGTTTTACAACAATGTTATCTTATAACGTTTCGTCAAAACAGATTATGCCACTAATTACAAGTGAGTACGTTAACTGTTTCCTTTGTTTGCGTCTCGGCAGTTAGTAGTGCTAGTGATTCATTCTTTGTCATCTCACTAATGCATGGTTAAATGACGTTGCTCATTTCGTGTAAATAGACTTCCGTTATGCGGCACTGGATAGTTCACAAACTATACATAATGTATTGAATAATGAACCTTTTCTTGTACATTACTTTAGTATCGTGTGCTATTGCGTTAGCGAGACACCAGACATGAGCATTTGAAATTGAAGGGAATGGAATTGTATTACGTTATTGTTACTGATTCAGGAAGTTGATGTGAAGCCACAAATGAATGAAGTTGATTTGAGTCCAGTAGACACAGCGGTTTCTCTTAAAATGACTCTTGATTATATATTACAGTGTGATATATTACTTAGCTATAAAATAGATTTAGTTGAGCAATATTTCATTAAACAATACACTCTCACAGTAAGGTTGGTACTGTTAGATAATTATATTTCATTTACTTGCACAGTTACATGTCATACAGTATTCCATTGTGAGAAAACGCAGTCAACCTTGTCATTACGTAGTTGCTGTTCTCAATTAGCGCAAGTTCAAGTTAGGCTGCAAAGGAATATCTAAGATAAAAATTCCAAGATTAATATACTATTCGCATATATATATCTAAATCTAAATCGTATAATCTAAACGTTGGCCAGGATCTATGATAAAATTCCTGGCATTGCCGCCTTTTCAGATATAAAAAAATCTGTGTGTTCATGAAGTTTATTTTGAAACCAAAGACTATTTCAGCGTCAAAAAGGTGTGGGTTTGAATAAAAACTTTACTAGCTCATGCTCCATGTATAGTAATAGAACTCAGTTTGTTAGCGGATGACATCGGGCTGATATTGACATACGCGATAAGCTGTCATGTGTGCTCGTCATAGGGCTAAGGTCACACTGCCATATGGCATTTTTTTTTCTTATTTTAAAAGAGTGCTGGATGTTTGTTGTGGCGGTCTTTCCAGCGGATTTACCCTTGGTTTTTCAGCTGATTTATAGGCGGCCAATGTCGATGAATCATAACAATGTAAAAATTTTCGATTTTGATCTTTTCGATTATTTTTTTTACGTAAAGCTACTATCTCTGATTCAATTTGTAATTTTAAAAATGCGATGCGCGTAAAACATCGAATATATGTTGCGTAGCCTCTAATGCAACTCACTTTCCTGTATTGCACTTCTGACTCGTAGTCATTATGTCTGGTGGTATAAATAGACATAAGCCATATACGTCTGTCTAAAAGAAATTGTTTGACAGGAGCGGGAGACGTACAGGTTCAGTGCGGTGGCCAAGGTTATGCGCGAACTCCTGAGCGGTCGTCGGGCGCTATTGGCCGGAACACTCACCCAGGATCAGACCAGGGCACTGCGTTTGAAGCTCGTGGCCAAACTCGACTGGGGTAACAGGTGAGTTTATTACCACATGTCAATTATCTGTATTACGATCTATCAAGACATTGATCGTGTCTGACCATAATAATTGTAGCCGCATGTTTTTTCTTTGTGTCCTGGTTTCACACCAAAAGGATACTTTGTGTGCAAATCACGGGTGATGTAAAAAGGAAATGTTTGTATTTACGCAGTTCCATAGCATAAGGGATTTGTTTTTATCTTCTCGATTCAACAGCAAAGAGATTCTCGGATGTGACTCATCATCGTTTTGTTTTGATGTGTAAAAGTATAATTTAATAAGTAAGTACTGTGTATGTCTGGATAAATATTACAACTGTAATTTAAATATCTAAATTGGAATATTTCTTTATATGACAGAACTGTAAATACCGACAGTAATATACACATTTTAATATATAAATTATATATATTAGATTTTTATTTCTAAGTACATACATGTTAGAACTATTCCGCTCATAGTAAATTAATTAGCAAATGATAACCTTGCCCATGTTACTGCTTTGTTAACGTTGACATTTATTGCACTTTAACCTACATATGTGCATGCGGCTAATTGCTTATTTAGCAAACTCACTCTATAAACACGTTACACGACGAGGTGCAATAATATGATGTCTTTGGTCGTCGTAATACGTCGAAGTACAAGTTAAGAATAAAAGTATTAAAACAAGGTTAAAATAAGCCTTAGTGATCATGGAATATTGGCGAAGGAGGAGGGTGAGGGAGGGCTGTAAAATGTTTTTATATGTATGTATATCGCAAATGTCTTCATACAAATTTACAAGTAATTTCGAATATCTTCATAAATTCTGTTCGGATTAATAGAAGTGGTCACTTATAGCTTATAGCGTCACATAGTTCGTTGTAAATTAATAGCCGATGTAGAGCGACGTTAGTTTAGACTTTGGTCACTAACAGTTTCAAACGGGACGTGTCTCCGCGTCGTGTTTGATGTTTTTATATGGTCGCAACAGGCATATTGTTTGTTGCTAAGGCGAATGCCAAACTATTAAGTGGAGGCTGTAATATTTTATGTGCAAGTTTCATTGTGGAAGTACGTTCTGTCTGATTATAGGTGCTTCCTAAGCTAGCGTGCTACATCCTAGGCTGCGTCCCACTTTCCATCAGGTGGGATAGCAGTCAAACG
>DVOY01000524.1:0-11246 GCA_018237585.1 Apyrrothrix maculosa | reverse complement strand
GTTGAGCCTAATGCCATACACCGGGCGCATAATTTTATTTAATTAAAAAAAAACCGTTTACAGAAATTAACCTTTTTTCTTATATTGTATATTATTTCTTAGAAAGTTTGGGCGACAGATGCTTTCAATTTATGTACAAAAGTGATACATGTTGTCAGAGTTGCATTAAGTCACTGTTATAGTTAATTGTTTACAGATAATATACACAATATCTCCTATACCATAAGTTCTTGAGTAAAAAATAATGTGGAAATATCACGTACATGCTAATATCCATTTTTTTTTAAATATTGCATTAGAAGATTAAATTCTTTTTGGTGTTCGTTTTCTTTTCATATTTTTATATATATATTTTCTCTATAGAATAATAGTAGATCTGTCTTAAATTCATATCTAACATGATTATGGAAGACATTTATTCTCATAAATGCATATATATATGACTTAAAACATTTTATTCATTTCTTTCAGCTACGACAGTCGTTTGAAAGGTCCGTCAGCGCACTGGTCAGACTCGTCCCTCGGCGGTCGAGCGAAATGGCACGCCAATCCACCCTCAGCCCTTCACATCCGCGACGTCATACCCACAGATCGAGCATTATACCGCTGTCGTGTAGACTTCAAAACGACCCCTACGAGAAATCAAAAGTACATTTTAGAAGTGATCGGTAAGTACAGAAATTAAACTCACCTGACATATGTGACGTATGTGATCAGGCAAACACATGTCAAAATTTGTGAATAAGTAAATATATGGAAATCACAAATTTTTTAATTGGCGCATTTTCTGTAAAATATGAGGAATGATGCAAGTACAAGTTGTATTTAACGTATTAGGACAATGTTTCCTTTCGTGAACCATTTTTAATTTATAACTTTTAGATCGCACGTACAGTTGAGTCTAACAACCCTCAATTTAATTGCATAGGTCAACTTATCTTGTTTCATCGTAATATGCCGTTAGGACACTCTATTTCAAATACTGAAATTTGAAATGGATTAATACCACTTATTTTTGTTACTGTGCAACCACAACACTGGTTCTTATAGCGGATTTCCTCTCAGAATGATAAGGGCTAAATTTATTCTCCACCACGTTGACCAAGTACGGGGTTGCAGACTTCACACGCTTTAGAAAAAATGAATGACTCTCTAGTGTGGATGTTTCTTTGTGATGGGTTTCTTAATCGTTACAACAAATGCTAATTTATATTAAAATACCAACTTTTTTTGGAAAGTAGTGCGCGCCATGATTTTAACCTAAACGACAACTGCATTCAAATTCTACAACACCGACAAACTGCCGATATAAAAAGTTTGCTTTTAATGTAATTGGTTAACTCGAGATATCTGCGAGTAATTAGATTAAAGTTTTCAGTCAGATTGCATTTATCGTATCTGTACATTTGTATCATGTAAATATCCAAGATAGCCACTCACCCTATTAGTCTTTACACTTTCTATTTATTCTTTCTTTCTATTTTACACTATTTATGTATTTTTTATTAAGGTCACAAACATGCGATACACTAATACTTGCATATTGATTATGGACAAATTGTACATTATTCTTTTTAAAATGTCCGCCTAAATGATATAAAAAATCAGTTAACATTTATTTGAGCGATCATCACACGGTATTGGCTCACCGCTGCTGTTGACACCTTTATAACGTATCTTCCATTGATATTGGAACAAATGTCATCATTGTCCCTTGATTTCGTAAATTATTATGCTACTTGATTTTTCCTATGTTAATTTGATAACTCGTCGATTGTTTATAGATTTTCATATCTGAAGTCGAACTTCGGAAATTCGATCATTCAGCACAGCTACTGTTGCCCTTAAATACTTCGTTTACGAACTTCGAATGTAAGAATGTACGAATATTGCGTTTGTCCTCAATATACATGTAGTGGGCAGGCGTACAATAATGAAACTAATCTATAACGCGTGCCGTCTTACTTCTTTTGATAAGTCAACATATGCATTTCCTACAGTCATAAAATAGCATTCTTTTATATGGACATATCCTTTTCCTTCACACTTGATGCTGTACAAATAATATTATGATCTACATAGGTAGGGAATTTAATAATTGAAGTAAAACAAGTAAATGAGTATAGGTAATTAGTCGAAAGCGGAAACTAGTTTGAGTTTATTCCTTACTTCACACGCGAGTCCGAACTTCTCTTATCGAAACTTGTCTCTAAAGAAAGCTGAAGCTTGATATTAAAAACTTTTGCTTTATAATAACTTGCCTTTGTTAGTAATATTACACAGTAAATATTAAAATCCAATTAAGTTGTGATCGACCTTACATATTATTTTCGCAAATAATATGATGTACATAATATTGACATGATATGTATATTATATATTATATACCTGCCTCGTTGGTCGTGTTGGTTGTAAGCGCGACTGCCGGTTGAAAGGTCCTGGTTTCAAATCCCAGGTCGAGTACTATTGGAATTTTCTAATAAATAGAATTTCTAGTAGTGGCTGGGAGTCTGGAATAGTACCCGGTGTATGGAAATAGACTCACTAGTACTCACCACCTATTCCATGTCGGGACGTAAACGTAACTGGTGAAACGTGGGAGTATACTACACTCCTCTGCCTACCTATTCGGGGATTACAGGCAAGATATTGCGTTGTATATTATATAATTTATGACAATATAATAGACTGCCTCTTAGGTCGAGTGGTTGCGAGCTTGACAGCCGATCGACATGTGCTGGATACAAATTCCGGGTGGGGTACTATTGGATTTTTCTAAAAATTAGAATTTCTAGTAGTGGCTCGGAGTCTGGGTTAGTGCCCCGTGAGTAGCATTAGACTCACCAACTATTCCATATTGGGACGCAAAACGTAACTGGTGAGACGTGGGAGAGTACGACACTCCTCTGCCTACCTCTTGGGAGATTACAGGCGTGATGTTACGTTGTAATGATTGTTGCGAACATTTTTTTTGGTTGGGTTGTTCAGGTGGAGCCATTACAGTTGGAGTAACATTTAATCAAAACGCTTTATCTGGTGTGTTTGATCTTTGACAAGAACGCATTTTTCGGTGCAGCAACGACGGACGGCTCATATTGGACGTGTATCGCGCAGCCACAGGTCACACATCTGGATACGTTTAACGGATTACGGCGTGCTATGCGAGGGGGATTCCGTTACGACAGCGATTTCGCGCGCGTTATATGTTATTTAATCGTTTCTGATGAAAATTCTTCCGGCATGTTAAGAGTTGAAGTAGTGATAGTCAAATGTTAAAGTTCTGAATTCCTACATTAATTATGTTTCGTATAAAATTTAAATTAAGTTTAAACTAGAACTATTTCATTTATATTATTATTAGACGATATGTACGTAACGGTTAGCTTTGTAGAGAGAGTAGAGCTAAGATTTATTTCAACTATAAATTTTCTGCTTGTTAGTGTTTTGTGCTAATTCGTAGATGTTTGTGATAATACTGACGTCCTAAAAGTGTGATATGTAATTATAATAATTGTTAATAAAACTTATAATTAATTTATTCTTAATCATTTTTACATCCATGGATAATATTTAAAAAAACGATGATGTTTCGTATTTTCTTCACATCTTAATGCCTCCATTTATGTCTAGTAAATAAATTCTATTATATACAACTGTCATATAAATTTTCTTATGTTGTAGAATAACCCTAATCACATCCACTCTTCTCCTGGACGCGACCGTTCAACCACAAAGCCTTTGACACCGGGCCCATTTTTATGTCGAGGTGCTCGGGAACGCCGGACGTCCCAACTGCCGTGATAGATTATGATTACTACAGATATGGCACTAGGGTGTACATAATTTCAGGATTTAATAGGATAAAATATTTTGAAACAAAATGTTTTATCTCGTTTGGAAAAGATCGACAGAGCTTTCAAAGTATTGTTTAGTTTTGACTTTGAGTGCTAGTTTCAGAATACAATCAAAAACAGAAGTTATTACAAATCTATCATTCATCTCTGCCTTATCTTTGTTGACATCAAAATAAGTGTCACGTTTTTGGTAATTAAATTTTGTTTATTATGAAGGTAGGTGAGAAGCTAGTTGAGGGGGAGGGGGCGGGTTATGACAATTAAAAATCTAAATACCTTTATCAATCCAAATAAGGAAAGGACAAGTCACGTCTTGGCCTAGCACTCTGGTTTTGTGGTTTTGTAAATAAATATCCCGAGAAAAACGATTGTGGCAAATGTGGTCACCATTCTCGTACACGAATGAAACATTATGTGACAATGTGATACGTTTTTTTAAACTCAAAATTATATTCAGGTCATTGTTGCTTAGGATTTGATTTATACCCCCGTATATTGATGGCCGTCTCTACTTGTTATGCTTTTAATTTTATAGAGGCCTTTTGTTGGAAACATTCATATTAAAGTTTATGTAGTTTTGAGAAGTAATAATATAAATTGTTTTCATTGTATTTTGATGTACAAATATCAATCTTAGAACAGTGTCGTAAATTTTTCTGTATATTTTTCTTCATGTCATATGCTATGGAGTTTTGTTGAAATAGTCCTTTATGCCTTGTAAAATAATAATTTTCCATATAACATTTGTTTATGATAGGCCTAATTTGGAACCAACTAAGGTCATAACTTCACTTTGACTTTGACTTGATCTTGACCTTGACTTTTATTACTAGCTTAAGTAGATTTTATGGCATTCTGTTACGGAATTGCGTAACATTGCACAATTGAATTCCGCAAAGCATCGTCTCATATTATTAACTAGTCATTTGATTTCGTTACAATTAGCGTAAAAAATATCAGCAGAATAATCAATAAATTACTCAACGAACTAGAACCGAAGGAGCTAGCGAAAACTGATGACGCGAGTATATACTGCTCTTAAAGGACCGACTCATTCTAAAACCATTACAGTCAAAATTTATTTATTCTTTGGGCTAGGTTACGAAGATTGAACTTAACGCCTAAGTTAACCCAGGAACATGGTGACGTTATTTAGTACATACAACAAAGCCAGTAGGCAGTATTTTGTGTTCATCAGCGGGTACTTCACCCTTCAATAATGTACACGCGACGGTTAAACCTGTGAATTAGGTTTCTCCAATATATCCAAATATCAGAATACGTATTCGAACATTTAAGTCAATTTCTTAAATGATTAATCCGAAATAATAAAGCCGAAATAATTTTCGGTATGACAAACATTTTATCAATATGAAAGACATCAAAACTATGCAATTTTCTGATGGCTAATGTTATTATAATTATAGCATTCCGAGCGATAAAATATTAGATTTAATTTATGTATATTTTCCATACGCTGCATGACAATAAAATTCTAATAAATGGTCTTCCAATTATTCGATTAAATTTCGGTAGCAGTGAGTGTTTTATCTTCCAATTGCATCATAGTCACCATTAGCTTTGCTTTTTAATAATAGAAAGAAAAACAAAAGCCTAAGAACCTCGTGGTTTTTTATTGTCCACATGACCCTTACGTTCCATTAATGACAAAATATCACCCGATCTTATCACATCGCTGACTGATCCGCGTTGACCTCTATTACAATGCGCTGGTGTTGCCCGTTCATAATGAATAATTCACCTGAATTTTGAGTTTGAGTCCGAGCTATTTGTTGGCCGTCGTCATGGTTAGCGTATGTTAATACGTCGATAACGTTTTCTTGGGTTTTAATGAATTTATTAGGGTTTTTGTTGAGAGTGCTGTGTTAGTATGTGGTGACAAGTATTCAATACAGATCATAGACAAGTCCATAGATATTAACGTCTGCCATAGACTACACAATGGCTAGTTTCGATGGTTATTGTAGTGGAGTTGGTAAGTGTCGATTATTGCTGTATGCTGTTTTGGTTCTAAGCGACTATAATTATTTTTCTACTTTGGTTTATTCTAATTCTGCGATACAGTAATCTTATTCTTACACACACTTCACACTTATTCGATACACACTATACAGTAATCTTATTCTTACGCACACTTCACACTTATTCTTACACGATACAGTAATCTTATTTCCATTTATGCGAGGTAAAACATAAATCCTATTTGTAATAGCCCGTTGATATCTATAGATAGATAGTGTGTGGCATGGATTAGGCGGCCAGCAAACTGTTTCGTTACTTCCATAAGAAAAAGAAAACTAATTACGCCCTAGTTTTAGTAGTAGTAGTAGTAGTTAATAAAATATGTCTTGTTTTATTTTGACTATTTATTATGTCATCTAGTAAGTCCATGGTAATTTTTTTTTTGTAATATATTTAATTTATATAAATAGCACATTATATACAATGAAAATTTTAAAAGCTTTTAAATAAAATTGTTATTCAACATCTTGTTACAATACAATACAATACACAGATAATGTTTGATTAAATTAATTAAATATGAAATTTGTATAACATATTTGTAGTGCTCCTAAAGGCTCTTAAAAGTCGAGTAATTGCAAAAAAAGCAGTCAGTCCGTGTCCCAGGAAAGGTGGTGGTGATTTGAACATTTTGTATGCGGTGGTCGGCGACAGCTGCGGGCGCAGCTGCCGGCAAGGTGCGCGCACGTGTGACGTCCTCAGAATGCGTAAAATACAGAAGTCACATAAATCACACATACGAATAATTGTATACATTTCATCTATTGAAAGTTCAAAGTCTTCGAAACCTGATTGGATTTATGACGAAAGCGATCAATGTAGAAGAAGCACATCGTGTGTGCAAGGATTGAAATATTTGACACTCAGTGCTCTGTGATTAGTTGGGATTACTCTTTGTTTAATTCGAAAGGACGTTTACAAGTTAATTTAAGTAATGAATGATTTGTACAAGCTTCCTAGTAGATAAACTTATATGTAAGTGGGATTTTAGTAGCAGTCCCGGTTGCGGTCACATAGATACATTATCATTATAATCACGACCGGCATCTTGGACAATGTTCACAAAGTCGTTCCTTTGTTCTCTCGCGGGTGATTGATGTAACCAAAATTTGTCATTATATAAGCATTCGTACTCAATACATGTCAGATTAAATCGTAATGAACGGCATCTGGCGGGCTGGCCTTCAAATTATGGTTAGATATTTATTGTCGGTTTTACCTATTCTCGGTACCACCAGTGATCGTGTTACTTGAAGACCGTTCAAAATCTCTATTCCCTTCATCTTTATATATATGTTAAATCCAAAATAGAATACTTATATAATAGGTGTTCAATATGCTACTGTATATACTTATTACATACGTTTAGTTATGTATTTTTATCGCCGTTCACTAAGCACTTAACAGCCATCAAATCTTTATATTTCAGTTAGGCAAACAGAATAAAATTATATGCGTGATGTGTATTCTGCTCGTGTTTTATTCTAAGGTTTCGGTATGCCGTATACTATGCGCTTGCGCACCCAAGCTGCATCCCTTTTTTCTTTATTTTTAAATATCAATCGCCTTTATGCACTCTGCTGCGTTTGTTTTGATTTACGAATTCAGATTGTATTGAACATATTGTATTATTTAATAATCCATTTCGATTTCAGAATTTTACAGCACCACGTTGTGTATATAAATTATACGTATATTACGTATGTACATATATCGTAATGTTGCTAAAAACTCGCAGACTTATCGTAATATCAGCAAAAGATCGTTCACCATCATCAGTTGGACTAAGAATCAGACTTTCATCAGTTACATCGAGAGATCCGCGACATTAAGGGGGACAAAAATAATTGCGTTATAACGACAAAAATAATACGATTCATTTTTTATGTTCTTAACTGAAGACGGATTGATTTGTTCATGTATGCGACTCGATCGAACAATTTATATTCTTTTATAAATAGATGTAAATGTCAATTTCAGTTCTATTTTTAATACTAAATCCGAATTAAGTTCTTCAGGGGTCGAAATTTCCAATTAAAAGTTTTTTTTTTCTAGATATGATACAATATATGTATATACTTGATGGATATCAGAATCACATTTATGTAGATTATTGCTATCTCGAACAAAGAACATCTTAATTTTATACATTTTAAATAAAATATAAAATACGTACCGACATATAAAAGAGAAGACACTGGAATCTATAACAATTCTGCGTAGACTACACGATAAAAATAGTCTATGTCATCGTCATGTAACATAACATGTTTTGACGTGTTTTAATGTATCTAAGTATATAAAGAACTCGAGATACCTGGAGTCCCGCTGTCGGTTCTACCTGAGGACGTTAAAATTGTCAGAGACAGAAATATCGGCGAGAGTTTGCTTGCTTTATTGGTTTTCTTATTGACTTATTATTTTTTTCTAATCATCAATATCACCATTTTCAGCTTGTTTCAATCCACTACTGCACGAATAGCAATAATAATGTACAATAATCTTATATACACAAACATGCACGTATATACATTAATACTGAGAAAAAATACTAATACAATATTTCCACGTATAAACGACATCAACGCGCTCGCTAATCTAAAAATTAAATTTTAAAAAAATCAGCAATGAAAGCTGGTTTCTATCGAAACAAGTTCATTACACTGTAAATAATTCACAATTATCACGGTATTATGTGAAATTAATTGAGTGTCACTTTTTCCATATCAATTAGATTTCATCAATAGATCTGTTAGTTACGCCTTGCTCGTTATTTTTGTAATTAAAATACCTCATTGTATCATTTTGAAAATGCTAAAGGAATTAAAAAGACATAATCGAATACGTTTGTACGTACAATAAGCGCATTACACATACATATGTATTTACTAATGTGTTCAGTTAAAAGTATATCACATATAAGATACGTGTATGTTATGTAAAAATTGTTAACTTTTACACTTTCATAGTGGATAACTTTTTGTTAATCTCTACATAGAGCTTTGTAACCAGTGTGAATAAAGTTGCGAGATTCTGTAGTTGCTCATAAAAAACGGTCATCAAGTAATTAAGTCAGCGCTGTTTCTAGCAAAAGACACCTGATAACGTGCAAAACTTTTTCGCTTTGACGCTCGTGCAAACTTTTTATATGCATCCAACCGATTGACACCGACCTACCTCTCCCCCCTTTTTACTTAAGAAACGAGGTGTTTTAGGTGAACTTGTAGTGTTAAACAAGGGTCTTAGTGTTTCGGACGTTCCCACCGAGGCGAATGGACGGCCTTGCTGTATCGAATTGTGGCGGCATTAAAATTAACCTATTAAGATGATGCCTGTTTTATTCGCCTTGTATTAAAAATAAGCCGGTGTTGATCCTTAGTGAAGCTATCATGGTTTTGTTTCGTTATATTGGTATAAATTTACTACCATACAATCCTACATGTATATTACCGGTAGTGACGAGTTTATGCGTTTAATAGTTTGTTTATGTTCCAAAATGGCAATAAACTACCATTCCAGTTTCGGTCGTCAGGGAAATAGGGTTCGAATTTTGGCATATGCCTTTAAATCTTCACGCTACACGTTAGACAAATTTGTGTGTGTTTTAGGATTACATGTAATTTACTATAAAGATAAAGGAAAACATTTACTTGGAGTTTTTAATAATGTTTTTTTAAGCATGCATAGTCTGCAAATCTAGCTGAAATGAAAAGGATTACGTTCCAAAACGATTCAAAAACAGCTTCGATGTTGAAGTTTTTAGTGATATTTTGCAGTCAATTGCCATACAATACGCACAGTAAGATACACTCATTACGTCTTTAAAGGCAATTACGTCACGGACAAAACCCAGGCGACCGTTATAAAACTCTTTATGAAAGACAACTCCTGTACCAAACTGAACAAAAGGCTGTAGAAGGCGATGCCGGAGTTATTTACAATGTACGGGAACCTTTAAAATTGCGTTCAGAAATAAAATAACAGGTTTGTTTGCAGACAAAGGTGACATGAAGGCGTATCTAAAGTTACACTTGATGCATTTCACAATGACCCCTTATTCACTCGATTTTGAATCTTAGCTTTCGGGAATAGGACCCATGTAAAGTTACATAAAAACTTACTTGGTTGATAAAAATAACGCAAACGTTATGGTCGATTACATTGTTCAGGTAAGTAATGCAAATAATTGTAAATAATGACAGGTAACAGTGAAGGGAATTATTTAGTAAAAAGGAGAATATTACTACTTTAGGTTACCGAAACAATTTGCGCACTTCCGGATTTTTGTTACAGAAAAACCATTAACGCATATTTTTTTCAAGTGATGAGAGTAACCAACAATCAGGTTGCAGCTACAAGCTGCTGTTGCTATCTATAGGCGTCTACAACGGCGTCGAAGATGAATTAGTATAAGAATTAGTGTCTCGTTGGTCAAGTTTGCAAGCTTGCGAGCTTGCGAGCTCGACTGCCGATCTAAAAGTCCTGGGCTTAAATCACGGGTCGGATGCTATTGGATTTTCTAACTTAGAATTTCTAGGAGTGGCTCGGAGCCCGGATTTGTGCACGGTGTATGGCAATAGGCTCATCACCTATTCCATAATGAAACGTGGGAGTGTTTTACATTCCTCTGCCTAGCTCTTTGGGGATTACAGGCGTGATCATTTCTGTATACAGATATGCGTATTTTATTTTCGTAGGTATGCCTGTATTTTGGTATGACAAAATTATATACCGGGTTTGTTCACCTGTAGGTTTTTGGGGTGTGGGGCAGTACGATAGTCAAACATACTTCTAGCAATCATCGATGTAAAATAAATCCATAAACAAATCGATAAAATCAACGAACTATATATAGCAATCTAAAAGGAAGCCTATAATTCCTATTTAATTCTCGTAATAAGTGTAAACAGAATATACATAATTTTTTACAGCCTTTATTGATTTAAAGCTTTTTATAATCTTATCATGGGTTCTCATCCCATTATGCCTTTTATTTCACCGAATGTCTCGTACATAACGCAGTTTTTTGCCTTTTAGTCGGCATCTAAAGTCTCCTTAACACCCAAGTTACAAATTCATTAGAACCTGGACCCCCAACAGTTTCGGTAGATACCAAAATGTACAAACAAAGTGGCAATCAAACATTTAACTATATTGGATTCAGTGGAAGTAACTCAATCACGCCGCCTCTCGCCCGCTGATACTTTGTGATATAAGAAATGCTTTGATAAAAGTTCACTACTATCAAGGTAATATCATCTTTATTTCACAACAGTTACGATCCATATTTATCTAAACTAGTAAACGAGTATACTACCCAGTATCGCACAGTAAAATAAACTTTATTAC
>DVOY01000523.1:0-11249 GCA_018237585.1 Apyrrothrix maculosa | reverse complement strand
ATAACCGGGTAGCTGTAACACGGACCTTATCAGGTACAGGGCCGTTGTGACTCGCTAATGTGATATTAATTTTTGTTTTTTCGTGAGCCTCGCGACTTGAGATATAAGAACCAACGCGTGTTATATTATCTGGTGTTAATTGTCGCTCGGCCATCAGCGCGAGGAGGTGTCCGGGAGGCGGCGGTGGACGGTGAGCGATGGGTCGGCGCTAAAAGCCGGACGGAAGCCGCGCTGGCCGGCTCCGATTACACCAACCGTGGGATCCCATGCAAACATCAGCAGGGCTGCCCAGTCCATGTAGCCATATTAGCTTTCTATAGAATATAGTCGATTTTTAATTATTTAAATTTGAGATAATTTAATGTATAAATTATATAGCCCTTTTAATGGTAATTTTGTAAAATTATTACATTCGAAAATTGAAACTTATATATTAAATAATATTCATATATTAGTTATTTACTGTCAGTTAGCATTACTGTTTAAATTCTTATAATATTTACTGTATTGTCTTGGATTGCTTCAGCTTATCCAGGTTATAAGGTTATAATATACCCCATATCCAACAATACTGTATGAACCTGTTACAGACGTTAAGGCGAGGTTACTACTATGTCTTCTTAAATGCTTTTGCAAATGCTTATAGAACATACCTATATAGAACGGGAATCATGTGTTTGATTCTCATCCCGATAATGTGACATTTGTGTCATGAACACAAATATTTTTACTCTATCTGAATGTAAAAAAATACAAATATATTTGTATGAACATATATGAAATATATAACCTACCAGCCCATTTTAGTATCAGGAGGTTGTCTGATATTTTTATGTACCTATATTCAGCCTGACAAATAGGCGGATGAGCCACCGGATGGTAAAAGGTCACCGTCGCCTACGGACATTCGCAACATCCGCGGAGTGGCTAATTATACATTCTCGGGATATTATTATTTTGTCTTATTTATTTACGTATTATGAAAATAATTAGCTCTAAGCCACAATATATCTATGCGGTGTGAACTGACACGCGGCAGCCCTGATATGATTGCACAAAAGCGACGCTATGTATGTATATTCCGCGACATCTTCCTGTGCGTCCATATGCGAGCCATCACGTCCTCGGAGAGTAATCTTAAACAAAACCCACACCCGTATTCGTTTTTGTATACAACTTGCGACGTGATCCCACTCTGTCTGCCACTTGGACTCTCGGACCGACTCATGTTACATCGTCACATTCATCGCAAATTATATGTTTTAATGTGAACTGATCACTAATTTCAAAGATTATTAAACATCTATGATTATTGATAATTTGACCGAGGGGACATCAGAATACTGAAACCGGCGCACGTGTAGGAAGACAGAGATAAATGTAGAAAAAGCTAGATACTGTTGGTGGTCTCAGTCTAGCCTGTAATAGACCTGGCATGATGATATTATAATAATTAGTGTTATAATACTTATAAAAATTTACCGAACATTCGAAGTATCTGTTACATGAAATTTTGCCTACATATTGATTTCACCCGACGTCCTATCGGAAAATCAATGCGATTCATAAAGTACTCATCTCAAAACGGTGAAGCAGTTCTTACTAAGCTTCCTCGAATCAGCTCATAATATACACACACTGGATAAAACATTCACTACCAGGATGGAGAGTACTGATCACTTCCAGCACACAAAGTCCTAAGCTTATTTTTCTAGACCCTACCGACTGAATCCCTATACAACACAGATTCAACGAGAAACTTGTCCCTTGCAGCCCATTAAGCAGATCCATCGTCCCAGCAACTAATTAAAGCTATCTGAAACTTGAATATTTGAAATGCACCCATTTTAGTTTTGTAAATGGCTTTATAATATTGTTTTGTGCTTTCACAATTATTAACCTTATTAGAGCAAAAAACTATATTTAGATGCGGCGTTAAATCTGGACTGAATATTGCTCGTACTTCTTGTCTCAAATCTGACCAGATCTCTTCTAGACGGTCACCTGAAACTACATGGAACATTCAACAAAAGAAGAAAACTGGAAAAGAAATAGAAGTTTTATCTTAATCTCATATTTATCAAGAATTAGTTAGCTATCAGTATTAAAATGTACACAGAGATCTAGGTATAATTTAGGCAACCATTTTTTGCACAAAATAAAAATAAGCGTACCCCGGTTGAGATTTGTGATCTTGTATTTCGCATGGTACAAACTCATGTTTATTTGTCGGCTTCACTCGTAAAAGAGCGAAGCAAATGTAGGTAAGAAGGTTATAATCGAAGTTAAAGTGGGTTAAGCAAAAAGCGGCATATGGCTTATTGTAAAAAATCCTTTGAAACGCATAATCTCCACGTGTGTTGGTCTCGAGAGTGTAGGCGAGCGCAAGTCTTCGCGTGCCTCAACTTTACGCTACACCGACACCCATCTTTCTGCACTAGTCGAAGCCTTAACAATGAACACGTGACAAATTGATTAGGATTCATATACGTGAACACGTTTTCGTGGAGGACAGTAATCCGAGCTATGAGTAATTGGCCCACATTATATTTATATCATTCTGATATCAAGCTTTAGGAATCTGTACGTCACAGCGGAATAAAATGTCCATCGATCCGTTCATCTAACCAATTTACTTATAATAATGCTACTCAAAATTAAAATTTTTTGTGTCAATATGTTCTGGTTAAATCAGTACCTATACAAATGAAAAATATTTTTTGTACCAAGTAAAAGTTTTGTTTTCCAACACAAAATACACGCTAACTGCATCTGAATTATTATGCTATTCGTTTTAAGGTACTATGTATATATACACAGACAAATAATCAAATTAGATATTTCGATTATATTTTGCTATAAAACAAAATAAAAATGTACTAACGTAGGAGACTCACAAATTAGTTCAAGTTAAGTATGTAAACATACACATATTTGACTCTCGGTGCTCACTGGCTACCCTCTAAAGGATATGACGTGATGATATAACAATAATACTAGGCTAGTTTGCTTAAACATTTAGTAATATATTACTTACAATATAATATAAATAAGCATGTATATGTAATAAGATTCCTACTAACAAGTTTCACTAAAATACCTTACGACTTTTTCATCTAGTCGTAGACATCTTTTCTACTTATCCCATCTGGATATTCAGGTACTTATCAATGGATAATAGTTACATATTTTGCAATTTTCTGTGGTCTAGCAGTGCAGTGAAGCGGGGATGTACAACATTATCTAAGGCACTAGTGTGGGTAATCATCCGTTGTCGAAGTATTGTGCCGCAGACCGACAAACGTCGATGTGCAGACTGATACAAACTTGAGATTTCACAATACTTACACACAATCTATATTTTTTCTGTAATTATTTATAGACAGTTTCGATAGAAAGTCATAAGTGGCTTAACTTGACAGTAACAGAAAACTGACTACAGCCCTTGCAATGATTTATAGAGCTTTGTCACTCATAAACCGGTTTATTTATATAACGACAACTTCGAAGTCAAAAGCGTTAAAACAAGGCCGATTTTAACGTAAAAAATGCTAAAAATCGCTTGCAATAAAAATTTTGATATTTAAGACACTAGGCAGTTTGAAAATTAAGTCACTGTTTGTGGACAGCTTCCAAACTTATATATATAATTATATTTACAGGTCGCTAAGCAAAATAAAGCCACACGTGGATGTACAAAAAGGTTTATTATTAATTCTCTCCGCTCGTAACAAAGACAGCGATTAAGAGTGCAAGTGTTGCAATAATACTACATCTAATATCTCCTTCGCTTTGCATTCCGATCCTTTTTCTGTAGACTTTTGTTTGCCTGCCGAATGCAAGTTATAAATGATCAAAATCGCGATATCGATTAACCCAACTCACCGCAGCTATAAAAATGACTCTTATTCACAAAAGCATAAGGTTGCTAAAAACAAAACCAAGTGTTTTCTTTAAATTCACTATGTAACAAAAAACTAATTCCTACCTGAATTTAAAATAGAAATTCAAATTTATCTGTAGCTTGAAACATACTGCTTGGAAAAAATACTTCAATAATCACTTAACCGAAGCTGAATATTTTCTTTATTTACTTTAATAATATCTGTACAACAAGCCTTCTTATTGCTACAATAGTGTTAATCAATGATTGAGTGTTCTTCATTGATTTCGGTCTATTATTTCTCAGCCTCTCTTGCTCCGGTTACTTGTACGTCAGTTAAATTGTAGCCTTGTTAATAAAAACACTGCATCCTTCTATAGAAAAGCGCAGGCCGAAATAATTAACCCACTTTTTTGCCAATCCCATGTAGATTTGATTTATTTGGACCCTTTTGAAATAGAAGAATTTGCAAAGTCTTGCAGCCCAATGAGCATGGCAGTAATTTTCAAACTTAACTTTATAATTTATATAATTTATGTTGGACTCATGGTTTTTTATAGGTTTACTTTTATAAGTAACAATAAAAAAGCATAAAACATAAAAAAAAAAATTGAATAACACACAAATATTTTTTTATATTTAGGATCAAATTTCCTTAACTGTGTCGTTAACATACTGGTAACAAGTTTATAAATAAAACTACGATTCTACAACAATTGTACCATTTAAGAATACACGATCACTTTTCAGATTTGACTAATTTAAGATATATAACGCGACGGTTGAATTTTGTAAATAGCTAACAAAGTTTGAGAAGCGCGATATGCGGCAAGTCCCCGTGAAGGCGATTCCGGGAATAGTAAAAAGCGCAGGTATACGTCAAGAGTGAAAGGGTCGATGCAATTCGAGACTATTCCAGTTTCACTGCAGCCAACTGACCTTCGCCGTTTTTGTGACGGGGATCAGATGAACCATTGATAGGCGAGAACTCCCTCGCGAATGTAAAGTAGACACACGTGGGAAATAGTCCTTTCATTTAAGCGATCGCCCCGATATTGCATTATTTGCATTCACCCAAAACTGGTTTTATTTGCCTTTTGAATAAAAGGTTGAATTACTTGGAAATGTTGAATAAAAATTTATTTAAACGTATTCTGTCCCCGATATACATTAACAATGAGCTAATAGGACGAGTATTACCTAAGAAACTGTAGGTACAAATACGTTATATGTTTGCATGTAGATATAATACTATGCCAACAAATATTTATGATAACTTCATTTGGTTTCATAACGTATATAAAATAATTTCTTATACTGCCCTACATTATTCTTTCTTCACTTCACTACGCGCAAATTCGTGAGGCGATATATTTTTATTGTGCAAACGAGTAAACTGTAAGAGACAGCAAGTTAATTTGCAAGTGCTTACAAAAAGACAATCACTACGAACAATACCAACAACATCACAACTGGCTACTTACTACACGATTGTAATTACAATTTTCATGCTCCAAAAATTCTCCCACGCAGCAAGGCTTGCATTCAAATATAATACATCGAAAATCAATTTATTTGGGTGAAATTCTAATGTTTGACAGCGAATTATGTTTGCGCAAACTTTTTTTCCATAAGTCCAATGCGTGGTTGCACTTTCTACGCGCGGAGACATCGTGGGAATGCAGGTGAGGAAGGGTTCTACCTACCACTTTTTGCCGAATCCAACGTATGCGGTTGCACAAAAGTTAGAATTATTAGCCCTTTGTGCGGACGTCAAGTGATGTTCAACTAATAGATTATTTATGGAGCCGCCGCAGAATACGTCGGCCTTAGATGAGAACGAACTCTAAAATATTAGGGCTGTTTGGGACCAGTAACAAATCTCCTGTCGCATTTTTTATGATTTGCCAGATAACTCGTACCGGGCTTGCATAAAACTTGTTCGTTTTGTAGATGCAGGTTTGAAATACTAAATCATATTTATTCTTGTAATATATTTAGGTGTATTTAGCTAGATAGAGCGATAGAGCTTGTCATACTGTTTTCATTAATATTTTTAATAATTACCTACTTAAGACCATTTAAAATAGGAATGCTAGAACTCTATATAGGCGTTGAATACCTGTGGCCAGCGTCCATAGAAGGGTTGCTAAGGACCATCTACATAGAAACACCACTACTTGCATGAGCTTTTTACTTAATCTATGATATAAATCTGATTTGAATATATAATTAGTTACAGTTAACACAATCTATTCTGTCGCTCATTCTTAGAATGATATGAATGTCATTACGAAATTTCCGTTATTTTGCTTTCTTTAACAAACGTTACATTTATGTATAGATACCTATAGATAATAACAAGAACTAGTCTTGATATTTGCTTAAATAATTATCTGGTTAAAACCTTAATTGTGACACTTTATGGTAAAACTGTAATTAAAGGCGAGCATAATGCCTAAAAGCCATTTCTACTGGTCCACGTTGACAATGAGATATTACGGCAAGTGAGTATTTAATTGAAGTAAATTCATTGATAATTACACATAATGCACCTATAGACGCGCAATAAATAGATATGTAAAGTAAAGTTACGTAAAGTCGTTTAATATAATAAAGGCTTTCAATCTGAGACAGCACCGAAGTTGGTCTTCATATAAACATTTATATTGAGCTTATGGTATAAAACTAATCCGTGTGAATGGAGATGTAAAGATCGAACGGTAATATAACCGCGTTGACAAGCTTTAAACCCGTAAATGAGGAGAGCAAGGTGGTACAGTAATCCCGGTGTAGTTGCGACGAGCACGTCCACTCGCTGTCACGCGTTCTACTCTTTACGAGCCGAGCATACGTTTCAACACAACAAAAGTTAATTTTAAAAGTCATCACATTACCGCACACTCGCTAAAATCCCTTGCGCAAATACAATCGTGACTATCACAAAAACTCGCATGAAATAAATACTACAATCACAGAGAATTTCAGTTTACGAGTATAGTTCGTGTTTCGGTATATTTAACCGTCACGTAACCGTTATGATATGAGAGGGTTAAGAAACTATCACCCTAGTAAAATAGAACATGTAAGTACATAAATATTATATGCACAACCCTTTCTCCATAAATCCCCATTCATGTACGTGACAAGCTTCATAGATGACATTTCAGATTTATTTATAGCGTAACCCTTTTGCCCAATTGGAACGCGCGAGTCGCGGGAAAAAAATAAATAGCGGCGCTTGTAAAAAAGGTAAAAGACGAAGCGCTCGCGGGGCTCGGCGATAGGCTGCGCGTGCGCTTCGTCCGCGAGCTTAATAATAACCCTTTCGCGGTAGAAGGGTTAGCCAGCCAATCCAGCGCGGGGCGGGGCCTCCGTATAATTAAACTCTGCATACGCGTTCTATGAAGTTAATTTTTTAGTCACGCTTATTTTCATTTCAAAGGATTTAATATCATGGCGAACTAAATAATTTTCCAATATTGATTAACTAAAGGAACGATAAATGTAGACTGAGTATCTAAACTTATTTTTATAGATAATTTGTTACACTATTATTATATTAGTAAAAGCTATTTACACATCCTAGTCAAAGTTCTCGTAAAGGGTACTTAATTAAAGCGGATCTTTAAACGGGTGTAAGGGTGAGGTTTTTGTCAAATGTATGTGTGTTTTATTAGGTTGAACATTAGCTGATGGGAAGTATCCGCCATAAAACCGACATGGCAAGGAGCCGTCGACGAGCGTGTGTGATAAAAATACTCCCGCATGCCTATCATCGGTCACAAATGAATTAAGTGCGGTCACCCTCGCTACCAATTGTAGAATATTCTAGTGACTTTACTTATACGATCTATAACAAAATTGTTTGATTTTCATTTTACACATGTCCTACACTATCGAAATATTGAAAAACGACGTTTCATGCATAAAATAAAGAATATCAAGAAATGCTATTTTTTTAGTTCCTAACTAATCACAGAATTTAAATTAGAATCTACTTTTAGAATTAAATTATATCCAATTCTTTCTATTAATGATAGACCATAATTTCCCATATTTGTTTGTGTTATGTAAAATCTAAATGTAGCTTGTCTCTATTATGTACAACCTCTTATTTTTTTTTATATTATTTTACGCATAACAAGTCGTTTTCTAAATATTATTTTAAATGCACTGCAGTTGTTAATCTTTTCCATATTTTTGATGTCAAATATCTATTAACATATACCTAAATTCCTGAATTTATAAAAAAAAATATTAATTTTCAAAAACTTATGCGTTTAACTGTACTTGCAATTTGTGAAAGCATATTTACAAATTATCACTAGTGGGCTATACCAAATCAACTTGTGATTGGGACAGTAAAGAAAAATACATAGTGTAAAATGAAAGATACTGCATTTATATTATCCGAGATTTAAAAACGACCATAATTAAATATTCCTTTAATCTTGTACAACACATTTTTTCTTATTCCAATTCTATAACCAGTAGGCATGTAGGTAGGATTTTTTAAATTCACAGGAAGAAAATATTGCGTGTATATATCATAGTAATACATATCATTACATGTAGGTAATCTTCATTTTTCCACAATCTACTTAATGCCATTTTAAAAGCAGACTCCTAAAGTACTTATTTCACTATTAATGACACTCCAGTTACGTAACTACGACTGACAACTCGTAAGTGTTAGGACAAAGCTGTAAATTTCACTGAATAATTTATAACAAAATTACCACAATTCTAACAGTAACAATGGTGTATAGGAGAAAAATTGTCCCCTATAGGTTCCGACGAATTATTAACTTTCGGCGGTACTTCTCCAGCAGTGTGTTCGGACACGTAATGAGGTGCCTTTTAAAGTATCATAAAGAGTAGTAAAGTGGTGTACAAAAAGCAGCGGTGTCGTACAACGCGATAGGGGCGTATTCACACCGCGGCCACCATGTGGGCAATTGTTTCACATCTAATTGATTAAATAGCACTATGTAATTGCCCTTGGACACGACATCTACGGTACAAAACATGATTCATGTTATCTAATTTGAATAATACGAGTATGCTTTGAATTATTTTCCTCTCAACAAAGTAGGTGCTTAACGCATCAATCGTATTCTTTACATACTTTATTGGTTTTGTACGCGAGCTTCATCGAGTTAATTAATGGGTTATATATTTTTAATTCGATGTCGCTAAAACGTAACTGTAATGTAACAGTAATGTAATCAAACATATTACATTACATAGCATATTGCGCCGTGTAAGGTGTGAGTGCGTGGTTGTATCTGATGATGATGAATAGGTGTACTCGTTTATGTTTAGTGTCGGCCACGGGCGCTTTATCACGAACTAATCCGCTGGCAGCGAGGCGCATTAGTCAAATTAACACGGCATAAACTTTGGCGTGCCCACTGATTAGTTAGGCAGTGCTACCGGGCGCGACTCTGCCTAATTGACCTAAAAGTGCTCAGCGTGAATCGGTCCAAATTACACCTTACGACCCGCAAGGGCTGGCAAACGTCCAGTTAGGTTTTATTCGAAGGTCTGAATAATTCTGCATAAAGAAAAACACTGTATAGTTGTTTCTTAATGGAGCTTCGCTTGAGCTATTTCAAACAGCAATGATGGGTACTTCGATAGGATAGATAAATTATTAAATAGAAAATTATAATCAATTACAAACATGAGAACGCTGTAACCCTGGTGATTCGAACTCGACATGGTAATGTGGCGGATTGATAGGCCCGCGCCCACTAACCCTAATCAAATGAATGGCTACTGAGCTGTGATTAACGCCACTCGCGATACATTTCCATAGCGCGGGCATCGCGCGACGGGCGCGGCCGATTTATCACCTCTAGCTCATTTACTCGTCCATAATTGGAAAATAGTGGAAACTCTGGCGTTCCGCTTGCCTTTGCTATCCGAAAACATAATCGACTCACGGTCCCGCACCATTTGCATTTTACGATATTAATCACTTTCTACTTAACAACGTATAAAAGCTTTTTTGGGAATACGCTCGCCCATTATTACATGGAACGTATAACATAACAGGCAAAACGCGGGAATACTACGCTGCTCTGCCTAACCTTTCGGGTAAATGTAGCCGTGATTTTATATCAAGTGTTTTTTCGATGTAAGATTTTATCCTTTTACTCAGCTATGATGCGTAATACTTAGCACAATTACATTCGGACGTAGTATTCGTAGTATTGGGACAATATTAGACGGGTATTGTATACCTACTATCGGCGCCCGTCGCGATACATCATGCGTATAATAATAAGTGATGCCAAGGAGAGCGAAAGCTCATTAGCGAGTTGTAACAAGCACGCCCGACTGATACTCACGAGATGATATTAATGGCTTCGATACACCGTCCAGCAAACTTCCCTTCTGACAACTTTGTTTGATGTAATTAAAATCCATCTCCCTCGAACGGCGCGCAGGCATCCGACGTGTAATTTTCCTTTCAAAGAGAACTTCCGTTTTAGCTCCTCCCCACCCTAATGAAAGATTACTTTTCCGAGCCTAAAAAGGCTTTTAAGCAACGCCAGCAAAATGACCGAAGTTTTATACTTTAATGACTTAGTGAAAAATTTGCCGATTCTCGAGGAAATTTTAAACTTAGATTAAGATTTCGATGTTTGAAACTGCGAGATGTTTCTAGAGATTTACAAACTCCTCTTTGACTACAGAGTATGAATTTTAAGCAATCAACAGTAATAGCTTTTTAATTACTTTCGGAGATGGATTTAAGATGAACATTACATTTACAAAGATACGTAGGAGATCTCATGGACAATGTTGCTTTTGCTAGGCTAACTGATTATTTTGTTAAACAATATGCCTACATTAAAGAAATCTTTAATTAATTGTACCTAATAATTCTGAATGATAAATTAAATTTATAAATTCGTATATGAAAAGAACGATGAACATAGAAGAAGGCCGTCGGGTCTTTAAAAATACAGATTTTTGGCACTCAGTGCTCTCTAACTGTCCCATAAGAAGCCTGGCTTGATGATATAGTAATAATAACAATTCTAACTCAAATCCTAATCATCTATCATTCAATACTTAAAATTTACTTACGTTTGTGTAATTCTAGGCACTAGAAACATCTGGGCCAATTTTTTCGCCGTCTATATTATTTCTATACAACAACTATTTCGAGCAAAGTTGGTACTTATTTCCAAAGGGCAGCAGTACATCAATATGTGTACATATGCAATGTATCTACAAATTTTGCGATGTGTCTCGGGTCTAAGATCTACAATTTTAAAATGGTGATAATACATTTTTTCCTTAGAGATTTTACACATCTCCAATTATTATCCGACTGGCCCGTTGGCGC
>DVOY01000522.1:0-11250 GCA_018237585.1 Apyrrothrix maculosa | reverse complement strand
CTAACAAAAATAATATTCAAGAATAATAATTTAAATTTAAGTGCTTAGCATTTTCTTTTTGAGCCGGCGTGTATTATGGAAAAAAATATCGATATCTCTGCTTTTCGAAATAGTATTGTATTCTTTTATTAACCTGCATAATGGAGCATCTTGTCGCTAATTTCTTGTAAAATTGTCCAAGATGGTTGAGGTTGACGTGTTTTTTGTATACAGGTTGTAGGAATATTCGCTGGTTTCGGGCTACTGCTGCTGGTCGCCAGTCCACTGTTGCTGCTGGCCGCACCCTGTATAGTCTGCTGCAAGTGCAGGTATAGAACTCGTTTAATTTACCTTATATTTATATTAAATATTTTATAGTCGGGAAAAACGTAGAATAATTCATTATTAATGGGATTTTAATTTAGAAACCCAGAAGAGACGGAAGTTGAATTGTATACCACTGAGCGATCACTGGTTATTTATATTTTTTATGAAATATGCATTTGAACACACTTGTTTAATGTTATAATATATTGAAATGTTCGACTATTCAGGCTGTGCAACCCGAACACGAAGAACCTGGAGGAGGTGGACGAGATCGAGAGCATCAGTCCTGGCCGTGACGACGACGGCGACGACATCACACGAGCGCGCCGCCTCGCCGACTGAGCGCCGCGCGACCGTTGGACGCCCACGGATCGCCGTGCGACCATAGAGCGTCCACAGATCGCCGCGCGACCTTTGAGCGTCTGTAGATCGCCGCGCGACCGTTGAACGTCCACAGATCGCCGCACGACCGTTGAGCGTCTGCAGATGGCCACGCGACCATTGAACGTCCACAGATCGCCGCACGACCGTTGAGCGTCTGCAGATCGCCGCGCGACCGTTGAACGTCCACTGGGCACCGCGATAATTATAGAACGTTCCGCAATATCTATGTGTATGTCGATGCAGTGAAGAATAACGAACGATAGGATTATGAGGACGTTCTAATGATGTTATCGTAATGTTGTTGAATTCGTAAGTATGAAAAATGTCTTGTGATCGTAGCATACCTATATTATTTGTATCTGTGTGTGTGTTAAATGCCAATGCGAACTTTTTCTCTCGTTGGCATTCGTATTATGACCGCTTTGAAATAGATTCCATTAACGTTAAAAGAATAATTGATCAGTTGATAATCGTTTTAGTGACGTTCCGCTGGCTTCAACGAGACCCTCGGGTCGGAATAAGTGATTTGTGTGAAAAAAGTTTGACCCTACATGTGTGGCATAATGTAAATAATTAATTGTCTAATTCTCAACGTTACGTGCCAATTATACTCTCGGTTGGCTCTTAATTATTCCCTTTGCAGTGTTGTTTCATTATTCTCTTAAAATTGTTATGTACCAAAATATCATGTTCGTCAACAAATCATGTCATATATTTGTGGTTAATGATATGGCTGTACATTATACATGTTGAGTTTAAAAAAACCTCTTGCATGTTATAATATATTTTTTTAGTTAATATCTTTGTATATGTTTGAGTCAAAATCTGCAAATAATAATTTATTAAACTCTGTAGATTTCAAATAGATGTGTGTCTGATATGAATTACATGTCTGATATGAATTACATGTCTGATATGATGTATATATTATTTCAAATTCTGTAAAAGAATTCGATTTATATTTACAACCCAAAATTATATCGATGAAATCATAATTATGATGATTTTCCATATTTAAATCTAATAGCAACCGAGGAACTAAGATTTTTGGTGTCATTTTGATCTCCATATAAAAACTGGTAGCTGAACACAAAATAATATTTCACAACCCAAGAGAGTTACACAAAATATTGTTCTTGAGGTGTAACATAACAATTTTCTACTTAATTGTACAACACGTTAAAAGGAATACATAAAAGTAATAAAAAAAACATGAATAAATATTATTAAACTGTTCAGAGCCAAAACTGTAATGTGTGATTGAATTGTGTGCTAAAACTATACTTATTTCTTCTGGATTTAAATAGATATTTTAATATATACAAATAATTAATATAAACTGTTAAGAAACAACATAGGTACAAGTGTGAGTTGTGTAAAATGAACGGAACATCATCAGTTATTATGAACTAGTACAGTGAAGTGGAAAATAATATGAGGGCACGAATTAACGTATTAATCACAATAATATGAAAAGTTTGTAGTAATAATTAATGGTGATAATTAATTATTTTTGACTAGTTCTTGTTTTCTAATATCTACCCTCGAAAACTTCATGTTGCAGTTGTACCTTCTAAAATAAAAAAAAATGAATTAAAATAAATTCGTCCTTAATTTTGTTTTATAGATCCAATGGTTTTGTTATCTGTGACTTATTTAAAAGCTGGACTGATATATTCGTGTAAGATTATGAGACTGATGGTTGGTAAAGTCGAGCGAGTGGCTTTCTTTTGCCCGCTGTGTGAAGCATTTTTTTTAAATTAAGCGTTGAACTGTCGCCTGGCTGTGTTTATGGCCATAGTTATTCTGTTGTCACGGTCATTTTTAATGATACACAATACTGTCAATACTGAATATTTGTTTCTCGTTAAACACTAGTTATACCAGGCAAAATAAATACTAAGAAACATCAGGTTTGCTTGGAACAGCCACGTTTTCGCTTTCCTTGGAAATTCCAATTGATCGCTTGCCTAAGCATAATATCGGAACCTCTTTTCAAGGTGTTGCCTGTTCAATTCTACTTGGAGCTTTTGAATGTCTGGGGGAATGTCGTTACAAATAAACCCATTATGTGTGACACTACACAAGTAATTCTTGTAAGTGGGTTTCAAGAGATTTACCATTTTCGATGGAACACCAATGGGAAATAAGCGAGACCATGAGCTGTAACTATGGAGAAATGTATAACTATGGTCATATTAAATGCAAGCAGTCGTTGAAAGGGAATGTGTTGTTATTTTCTCGGCGACGAATCGGTAACGTTCAGTAGTCAGATTCGCTTAACTAACGCTGTTACGCCTTTTCATTGTTGGAAAAAAAAGGATAAAACTTAAGTACTTCATAAGTTAGTCATTACGTAATATTTTATGGACGAATTAAAAGTTTGTGTGTGTGTATATATATTATATAAATGGTGCGCTAAGCGTACTCTGTTTAGTGTGTATCACATAATGTAGATTTACGTTCAGCTGTTGTTTTTGAAGGAGTATATGTAATAGGGTTGGCAACACAGTGCAACAGTTTTCGCGAATGTACGTATGTAAATTTGTGAAACTAAAAAGAACCACTTAATTTTGGAAAGAAATTTACATAATGTACGCTTTCAAAAACTCAATATACTACGCATTTAACTCGATGTACAAATTTCTCGTCTAAATTTTGTTGTAGGAATGATAATTCAATAACGAACAAAAAATATCGTTAGTGTTGCCAACCTGCAGATTATAATTTAATTAAGACTCGGATATTTAAACAAGTTTGAGTAAAGTAACTGCAATGCAGTGTGAGACAATGCACATTTTATAGAATAAATATAAACATAATTTAACGTTTTGCCCGATCAGTCTGGGATTGAAAAAACTTGTAAAAAGGAAAGTCATTTCATCAGTCATTTAATAATTTCGTATATGTTGAGATATTCGTAAAATATAATCTGGAAGACAATGACTTTTCTCTATCATTGTACTATATGTCGAGATGTATCAAAGGACTATAATCATACACTGTTTAGTTCTGTGTCGTCACAGTGAGCCTCGACTTGTAATTTATTTGGTAGAGTGTTAATATTTATGATTTTAATGTAAATAAGGATTAATATTGTACTTAATTGATAAACGAGGACCGATGGTGTGATTAGGTGTAAGTGTCATTTTCATTATGCAATGTAATATATTAACATTAAACAAATCAAATATTACATGTGACAATATTTTCCAATGCTATCCAGAATTTAATATTTTGTGAATGCATTAAACCGGACACATTTAAACATATCACGAATCTTGATAGTAGTGCTAGAATGTATTAAAAATTAAATCAAAACTCTATTTTCCGTACATTTACAAAATCTATTACAGAACTGTACTTACACAAATTTGATCAAATCATTGTATGTATTGCTTGTGTGATCTTTGATGCGATGTTATACATTAAAAAGAAATAATTGTAAAATACACCATTGATCCTCTGTAGCTTGTGGTAGCAAGCTAGTTGAAGCATTTGTAGATTTAATTAAAAAAATATTGTTAGTAGGTCTAATGTAATTCTATAGTTTAAAAAATAAGTCCCTAGGTCTATGATTGTGAGGAGTGTCATTATATTTTATTTTTGGTTTTGCATTAAGTTTGACAGTTGATTATTAAGTTGGCACAAATGTAAAAATTTTCTTGTATTAATTTTTAATATACATACATATATTAATGTTTCATTTATTCACTGTTACAGGTACTTAAAAAATATCATTGCATTATTTTGTACAAGTTGACATGTCAACAAAAAAATGAGGTGTCCATCACAGGAAACACGTAAATGTATTGGATATGTATTGTCATTAAAATTCAAGATTCGTTGATACATTCTCTTTCTTTCATTTTAATTTATACATTTCCGTCCAAAATATGATCTTCTTTAAAAAATGTTTTGCTCTTAGCTTTTTTTATATTTGTGCCAAACTTAAATATATGGAATTATTGTAAATAAAAAATTAAAAGAGTTTTATTTTTTTGTTATCAAATTTTATGATGTACTTTGCGTTTATTTTCTTTGGACAGACGTAATATTTCGTTATTCTAATAATATGAATGATTTAATAAAGATTTTTTTGGATAAATCTCAATGATTTTTGTTTTTTTTCTACATAATAACTACACACATTAGACTGCCTCTTTGTTCCAGTGGTTGCAAACGCGACTGCCGATCGAGATGTCCTTGATTCGAAAACCAAGTCTGGGTACTATCAGATTTTTATAACTTACATTTTGTAGTAGAAATTTCTATAAATGCTCGGTGCCTAGATTTGTGCCCGGTGAATGGCAATACACTCACCACCTATTCCATATTGGAACATAAATGTAACTGGTGAAATGTTTGAGTGTACTGTACTCCTCTGCCTAATTCTTCAGGGATTACAGGCGTGATGTCACGTTTTATTTAACTAAATACATATGAACTTGCATATATTTGTATCAATAAGAAATTAGTTTCCTCAATTATTGTCACACAATTTTCTCACTTTACACAACAGGGCTTTAGTATTTTATTTAAAATATTAATAAATGTGCTGTACAGTGTTATGAATATTTAACCCAGAACACTTGATTATTCAGAACATTGGCTATGGCAAAATCTCTGGTGAGTATTGTTAGGGTGCATCTAAATAATTGTTATAATTGTTTTGTCTATAGATTGAATTTCAAGCATTTTCCATCAATGTACAGTATATTTCATTAATAACACTTTAATAACCACAAAATAACCTGACATCTTACATGTAATCCCAGAAAAGGTAGGCAGAGAAATGTGTTTCACCAGTTATGTTTATGTCCCACTGTGAAATTTGTGGTGAGCCTATTCCATACACCTGACACAAATCCAGACTCTGAGCCACTACTAGATTATTTAACTAGAAATTGTAAGTTAGAAAACTCCAATAGTACCCAAAACAGGATTTGAACCCAGGACCTCTCTCAGCAGTTGTGCTGGCAACCACTTGATCAACAAAGCAGTCAACACCATATTATTTTCAATTAGATGGTTTTGTTACAATTCCATCGAAAATGATGAAGGCTACATCATTACAACTTCACATCATCACCATTATCATCAGCCTATTAAGTCCACAGACGGGCATGTCTCCCCTGAAGAGTTTTTGCCCATAATCCTCATACTGACTGGGACTTCTCAGTTTAATATAAGAAATAATAAACTATTTCAACTATACATCCAGTTACAACAGCCAATTAATAATAATTCCAATGTATAAGTGTTAATAATTATTTATTTATAACAATAAAAACCAGTGTAAAGTATATAATTTAATCAAAACTAATTTATTTTTATTAGAGCACACATGTTTATTTACAAAGTAATTTCTTCAGCAATAGAAAATTATGGTCAGTAGTGGACCACAAACTTTTTGTATATGATTAATCTTCATAAATATATGGCAGTTTCAGCCTTTCACCACTTCCGAGACAATCCAGCTGTACTGTCAAACAAAAGAGGATTAGTGAATTGTCCCCTCATATCCAGCATATAATGCATGGAAGTATTCTTCACTTTTATTGGCAACTGCACTCTGGCAATATTTCTACTCTCCCTGCATGAGACAAACTCAATTGGAACTTTCATTATACGATTCTTTCCAAATGGAGTATAAGTAACAAAGGTTAAATGTTTGCCACCTTTGTTCAGGATAAGAAATCTTACAGATTTGAGTGTGTACATCCAGATCATAGCTAGTGAGCCGGAGCCTGAAAGTAAGTATATATATCCGTGAGATATTAATAAGAGGAATCCATAAATATCCTGTTTTAAATTGTGATTTAGCAAATGTTTAAATAAATGTTATTCATTCTATCCAAGAACTTTGTTAACCATACTGAGGGGCTTGGACGAGAGCATAAATATTGGGGTGATTATATTGAAAGCAGCTATTTATGTAAGAATATCTGTCTCCCATAGTAAATTAATATTTCAAGAATAACCACTTTCTTTACCAAAAGTTGAAAACATTTGTTTCACAGATTTGTTTCCAATTTTATCATGTCTTGCAACCACATCAGCGACACCGAAATCGCATGACAAATAAAACTACTAATCAGCGACGAACTACTTGTTTTTCTACTATAATTAAGAGAATGCAGCTATAAGAATCAAATTAAATAGCACCTTACCAACAATAACTGAGACAATTCCTAATGTGTTTCTATATTTATTATCTCCTAAATTTATCCTTCTGAACCATGGAGTATCATCTGTAATCTTGGATCTGTCTACTGGCGCGTCCTTCAAAGAGTTAAACGCAAAAACACCTAAATACATCCAAAACATATATTGAACTACGGCAAAAGTATTCATGTAAATAAAAAACTTTGGATTCTCATATTTGAATAGTACTACATCTTTCGTTACATTCGTATTTACATCGTGAATTGTTCTAGCAGTCACTGAACTAAATGCATTGGTTTTTACATTATTTCCTCTGCTATTAATAGGAAGCCGGTAACGGAATAGCGCGCTTCCTTTTAGGACAGCCGATACGTAGGATAACAGTGTCATCCTATATGAAATAAAGTTGTCTACTTTTTCATTGATTCTTAAAGCTAACTCAAAATATTCACTTCATAACCTCTAGAAATTTGTACCAACTTTTTTGATAGTTCGTATAATGACATATGACATCTACCATGACAACTTAAGTGTGGCCATATGAGATAAATGAAACACTTGATTGTTAACAATTTACACGTGCTTCTTGAGTCGTGAACACTGGCCAACAACCGATGAAACAGTAGAATTTTCAATTGCAATTGCAGTATGAATTTTGAGTAAGGACTATGAATGTCACTGCTTTTGTATGACAATATCGTAGTAACCAATAGCAATTTATTGGCAGTGGCTGCCAATTGTTGTCAATAATAAAACATAACAAACAGCAAACAAGTGAAGGGTGGAGGGAAATAACAATATCATAGCGTTTAACTGTCGAAAAGCTGAATGAGAGCAGTTAGCACTATGCAAATACTTGACCCCAGCAATTTGTCTCTAGTAGACTCGTCAAATTCAAATATCATTATAAGTGGTCGCAACTATTCAAATATTTTTTTCTATGCGAATGAAAAGCAAGATTGTAGCGTGTTATAAACTAGTTGCTTGAAGCTGTCGGTCATTAGAATTAAAAAAAAAAACAACTGCCGCTGCAAAGGAATATATAAAACTTTACTTTATCATTTAAATCGCATGACAAATAAAACTACATTCACAAAAAAAAAAACATTACCTATTCGTTGTTATGCATAATACTAACATAATGTCGAGTATGAGAAAGAGTATATCCTTAGACACTATGCTGGGATACTAGGATATCGTAAGGGGCGAGTAAATCTGGCAGCGATCAATCACTAGAAGCGTAGCCTAGTATGACTAAATGACCACCGGACCGCCGAGGAGCGGCGGCGTAGTCGGTGCGAGAAGTCATATTCGGCAATCCCCAGTCCGCATGGACAGCGTGAGGATTATGGGCCTAAGCCCTCAAAAGAGACTTGTATCCAGCAGTGGACTGAACAGAATGACGATGGTAATTATACGTTACTATCTATGCAATAGTTCAAATAGTGGCTTGTAATCTTTCTTTTATTATACAACAGTTTTACGAGTATACATAAAAAATATTCAAATTGCCTAGGTTTCTTTTGTTAGGTTTGAAGCTATTTATACACTAAACTTTAATAAAAGCTGTTAATAATTAGTAATAAATTAATATGAATTAAGCAAATACAAACATGCTAAACATGACAAAGATTTTTTATTTCAAGCGGGTGTGAAGGTGACACATATTTATTGTATTTACCACAGATTTAAACAATGTACAGAAGTAATAATTTTATTTGTTATATAAAATTGATGGTCAAATTTACAGAATCTATGTGCAGAAAATATTCGGGCATGGAATGAATTATTGTCAATTGCCACTCACGGCGTCGTTTGTCAAGCGCGTTCGGGGTTCGTCGCGGTAGTGTTATGTTATTTGCAAATTGTAATAATAAAGATGTTGTTTTGCCAAAGCCATTATTGCTAGCGTATGCTCAGTCTTGTTTTCAAGACATATAGTGCAAAGCGTTGATCGCTCGCGTTTTATTAGCACGACATACAAGATGGCTGATATAAAGGTAAGAGCTTCGTCTTGGCGGCATTTTGATTGGTAACGGTCAAAATTTGTTTGTTTTTCTCCATATGCTTTGAATTTATTACTCATTTACTAAAATAATTTATTAGTATACCGCATATATTGAGAGTTTACTAGAAAACACATGAATTGTTGTACTTCGTTTTTATTTATCACGTACTTGTAAAGGACTTACTATTAGCAATTTTACTATACCTTCAATTTAATTAATTTAATAGGCATTGATTCTTGCGTTATGTATAAATTAGCATCACTTATAATTCTGAGGACATTAATATGTTTTTTTTACCTCTACCTTCATGTATCATTGACAAAAGTGTCGGTTGATTAATTTAAATTTTTAAATCTGACCAATTAGGCTCGTTGGTCACTAAACCGTTTTGCTGGATAATTGGACACAGGTTTGTTTTCCGATTGTAGAGTTTTCGAAAATCCAATTAGTTACATTTGTTTATTATATTAATTTACTCAGAATGCATACAACAGCCAGGACACTATAGCACTGTGAGTGTGCAACATATTTAATTAAAAATATATGTTAAAAAAATTGTGAGCAACAAAAACATGAATATGAATTTTTAAATTGTTAGTTAGTTTTGTTGTGTCAAATTAGGATTTCTGTTCTAAGCAGACAACATTATGTGAGGAGCTTGTAGTTCACAATTTGTTTCTTTACTACTAATTAAACATCTGCATATTTGTTTATTATGTACCTAAACATCACAATTGATGTTCAATAATTAACATTTCCATAATTTTTTCATAGTCAATGTTCAATAAAATAAGCAATGGCGACCAGAACGCTGCAGTGGCTATCCCTCCAACCAAGGGCCAGAAGGGTACCATTGAGAAGATATATCAGAAGAAGTCGCAACTTGAGCACATTCTTCTGCGTCCTGACACATACATTGGATCTGTTGAACGCGCCACAGAAACAATGTGGGTTTTTGACAAATCCAAGGAGTGCATGGTGCAGAGAGAATTGAATTTTGTGCCAGGTATTGTTTTTTGTTTAAACTAATGAACAGTTTGGTAGGCAACCTGATATTAAGTGGTTGCCATTCCTGAATAAGTTAAGTGTTGCTTTTTGCTTGTGTAAGTAATAGTCAAGTTAAAAGTTATTCTGCTATGTTCCATGATATTTGCAAATGATGTTGTATGCCAGCATTCAACAACTGGAGGACCAAGGTCTGTACAGGGAAAGTTGAACCTCGAACTGTCAAATATTGTAAAATATACTGACATAATTTAAATAATATTTTCAGGCCACCAGCCCTATATTCTTGTTTGAGAGCCACATAGACACTAACTTTGTAATTATTATAGTTACATAGTACCTATTTTAATTTTTATGTATGGTTGCCTGGAAGAAATCTTGTAAGTAATGAGGCCACCCAATGCTTTCATTAATATTGTCTTTATACATTGTGGTACTTTACATATTATGATATAAACAATAGTGTTCTATTCCATTCTATTTCGTATCTATGACTGATGGAATTTGATTAGTTTTTGTGGCCTATACACACACTTTTAACAGAAAAGATATTGAAAAGATGGCAAACTAAGTCTACAAAGAAATATTGTGCATCAATATACTGACTGAATAATTTGCAATGTTTTACGTAAATAAATATTTGGGAGCGTTTCACACCGCCATGCGTCCTTACGCAACTGCGGCGCGGTTGTTTGTTGACTGTTGTGTTGTTGAGTTTGATCGCGAGTGCCGAAGTTTACCTAAGTCGGGAGTGCGGGAGAGAATTGACTGGCGGTTGGCGTGAGGTCATAATTTCATTTCGTCAATGGGCGGGTCCACACAGCGAGAAATTTCGCGAGGTATTTGTCGCGTGCGCGTATCAGCTGGGTCTGTGTAGCCGAAAACACTGATGAATTTTAGCGTAAACATGTTTCAGAAAGTATAAAAATTCCAAAAATGTAGCTATCAGTCTGGCCATGTTTGGCTCGACCTTTGCATGCGAAACATTATATTTAGGTTTAAAGAATCTTTATTTCTCATAAGACATACAATTATAGTACATTGTCACTTAAAATGAGAAACTAATAAATTAATTATAACACATGGTAATACTTGGTACTAGTAGGTTTTGTTTTGTTGACTATGTGTGTATTTTTGTATATTGGTGTGCATGTTAATGCGTGGTGTGCATGTGTGCTTGTGTGTATGTGGGCGTGAGTGAATGTGTGTGTGATTTTTATGTATGCGTTCTTGACATAGTATTATTCTTCTCAAAAATGAGTTTTTTGAAGCACGAATATCGTTCGAGATTAACAGACGCCCATTTTGAAGACACGTCACATGTTCTGTTCTCGTCGTGAAGCGAACAAAAAAACTGGTTCATGACCGTCAGTGTAAT